>JAAXYX010000572.1:0-35284 GCA_036851915.1 Ptenothrix huangshanensis | reverse complement strand
TTCAAAGCAATTTTTCACTCGTAAAGTAATTAAAATTTAGGTAGAAATTTAAAACTATTTTTTGCTTAATTTTTTCTCGGTAAATGGGCCAAATGGGCCGGGCCGGGCCGGTCTGGGCCAACCGAACGGCCCGGACCATTTGGGCTGGGCCGTAAAGTTGGCCCGCAAAAATTGGCCCGGCCCGGCCCATGCCGACCACTAATTTACACTAGATATGGCACATTTATTTAAAAATTTACACTGGATGACACACTTTCTTCCAAGAGTACAAAAATAAAAATCCTGCGGACGCTACTTCACAGAGCTTGAACAACCCACGATAGTTATCAAAATTTTCATTATGCTCTCTCAAAGCGTCACACAACGAAATCCCAGAAATGCGATGCAATTTCTTCCCATCAGTACGTAATTACAAAACCACAACATTTAACTGAAAAGCCCACAGTTAATTGACACATGATTCTTTTTAACAAAATTCAAACTGCCCTTTTATGCCAATCAAACAAATGAATTAAGTCCACCCACAATTCCAACCAATTATCGCTTTCTCCTATCCGAACTCAAATCAAAATAAAATTAAAATTTCAAGTCAATATCCTTTCGAAATTTTATTAGACATAATTGAGAAGGTAAAATTGTTTGTGAAATCACTAGACAAAAAACGAAGTTTAAGTGTCTTTTTAATTCCTAAAATTACAAAAAATTCAAATACAAATAAATAATGATTTAATTAAACTTGGTGAATTAAACTCATGCATTAAATTTAACATTTAATTATAATTAAAATGTCATTTAAAGTCCACTAAGTAAGCTAAAAACCGACTCTAACAACATTTGAAAGTCATCATTAAAATTAATAGTAGCCACACCACAGCAGAATTCCATTCCCAGGAAAAAACGCAACAACTTTGCTTTGCATATTAGCAATAAAATTTAAATATTAATTTGACACATAAAAGGAAATAATAGAATTACATTCCAATTTATTCCAACGACTTAATTGAGCTCGTAATGAATTCACCTTAATTCCTCATTGCTCCCATGGATTCGAAGATTAATTGTGTTACAATTACAATCTGAAATTATTTAAATGTATGCATTCACATGTCAAAAAGTGACGAGTGGCTTGCTTTACTTTTGATTTGTAGACTGTGGTCATGATCATGATCATGATCATGATAACTATTATAATAATAATTATTAAGCTTTTGATTTACCAACCTTCCCTACGGCCTGACATTTCACAAAAGTTGCGTAGAACATAAAATCAAAAAACGAGTTCTACTTCTACCCTGTAATAAATTCAAGGTTGTTGATCACCCGTCATAATAAATTTACATTTTGGGTACAACGCATCAAAAAATTTTGCTTTTCTTGAATTTTAATTTTTTTCTATTTAATTTTAAGCTCCGGGTTCAAAGCATCATTAGTTTTAGAACGTGTAAAATAATACAAAAAAGTACTTAACTTAAGTAATTACTTCGTAACATACGAAGCGATTTTTAATTTTAATTTAATTGTCACTTAAATTGATTTTATTTTAGCTTTCTGATTGTGATTAATTAAAACTTGTAAAGAGGTTGTAAGAGCGGATGCTGATAATCAACCTTGAATAAAACCATTATTATTATTATTAATTAAAACTTGTAAGTTTGATAATTGACCAGAAGAGATCGCGCCCAACACAACGTAAAACGATGAAAACTACGAACGAGATCAAGCGTTGTATCTTGTATCTTGTATCGTACATCGTAATCGTATCTACTCCAAGCATTATTCAAGTTTTTAAAATTCCCGCCGGATGGCACTAAAGCTGCTTATACTTTCCTTCTACCTTTCAACCACAAATCGAATTAAATGCATAAAACAAAACGAAAATTGAATGGCCTTTATGTACTTTGCGTTAAAAGTAGGTATGAAGAAATTAAATACATACATTTTGTGGATGAAGAGTCAAAATGATGTAAATCAAAATAGCTCTAAAAACAAAACGACCTAAATCCAAAACGCCATCAAGGTAAAATGACCTGAGTCCATGAAAAAAAATTTTCAAACTATTCAAAATTTCGTATTTTACCAATTTTGAACTGTTTCAAAAATTCGTATTTTAATGATTTTGAGGCTAATTTGAAGCAAATTTCCTATTTTTGCAATTTTTAAACGGTAAATTTTTCGTATAATAGGAATTTTGAATCGCCTGAACATTTTTTATTTTAGCCATTTTTGAACGCTTCAAAATTTCGTATTTTATCAATTTTGAAACTTCCTCAATTTCTAATTTTAGCAATTTTGAAACGCTTCAAAATTTCGTATGTAATCAATTTTAAAGCATCTCACAATTTTCAATTTTAACAATTTTTGAACGTTTAATAATTTTGAATTTCACTTTAATAATTTTTAATCCAATCAAAATTTATTGTAAACGATTTAGATCCTTTTGCTTTGAAAGCGTTTTGAATTTCCTTCATTTTCTTTTTAAAGCCAATTTGATTAAACTCATTTGGACTCTTCATCCACGATTTTTTTTTCAGAAATACTGCGCAAATTAAAATGAGCAATGGGCAACAAAATTGTTTTACAATCTCATAAACAACATCCATAATTTTTCAAACTACATACAAAGAGCATCATAATTTACTTATTAAAGAATTAATGATTATTGAAAAGTTTTAAAGTCGGGAAATAACGTGAGAATTTAAAATGCTTTTCTGTTTATGGAAGCAAAACTTGACGGCGTCCTTCAGACTTTAAAATCCAGTTTGGGCAAATCTTTAGAATTTGGATCCCGTTATAATTCCTTTTATTTCAGGGACTTTTTACGCGTTAATAAACTTGAAACAACAAAAACTCCAGTAGGCACTTTTAAATCCAGTTTTGAACTGCTAGCGACTAAAACTGAATTACATAATTTCGCAAGAGAAAGAAAGCAAAACAAGACAAGGTCCTTGGGATCGTCTCAATGACGCCGAAATAACATTCAGCCACGGCTACGAAAGCAGCTGTAAAATGCTCAAAAGTAAATCGTAACGAAAAGGTCCTTGAATGCAATTTAAACATGTACATAGCTACGGGCAATTATAAAGAAAACAAATTACTATTCCTTTTTGCCAGAACGTTATCAAATAACATTCATAATGAGCACAACAATAAGAGTAAGGGCATGAGCAGTAGCGTCCGCAGGGGTAGGCCTTTTTGATCCAAAAACAAAATTCCTAAACAAGTTTTTTTAATAAAAATATTTACCATATAAAATCGCTGAAAATATGGATTTAAATATTGGATAAGAAATGGATAAGATTCATATTTTTGAAAACGGAAAAATTGATTAAGATGCCATTTTTTTATTTACACTAAAATAAACGCAGTTTTCCTAATTTGCACAAAAACAGATGCAGTTTTTTTAAATTTACACAAAACCAGTTGCTGTTTTTTAAAAATTTTAACAAAAACAGTCGTTTTCTGAATTCACACAAAACAAGGTGCTGTTTTTTTAAAACACAAAAGCAGACGCAGTTTTTTTTTTAAAATTTTCCTCAAAAGCAGACGCGGTTTTTTTAAAATTTTCCTCAAAAGCAGACGCAGTTTTTTTTAAAATTTACACAAAAGCAGACGCAGTTTTTTTAAAATTTACACAAAAGCAGACGAAGTTTTTTTTTAAATTTACACAAAAGCAGACGCAGTTTTTTTTTAAATTTACACAAAAGCAGGTGCTGATTTTTAAAATTTACAAAAAGGATGCAGTTTTTCGAAATTAGCTGTTTTAAAGAAGACAGTTTTTCGAAAACTAAAGTTTTAAATGATGCGCATGTTAAAAATTTATACAAAAAAACGCCAATTTTTTAGATTTAAACTAGAACATGATGCATATTATTTTACATACAAAAATTTAGTTGGATCCATTTTTTCAGCAGACCTACACGAAAAAAACCTGCTGACGCTACTACATAAAAGAACCTAATTTAGGCTTCTCACAACCACAACCACCTTCAAAACTCCCCATAACCGATCACGCTTCCCATTTCATTTAAAATTGTTAATTACACTCCTGTAATTAAAACTGCTTGACTCCAACACATTACAAGCAGAAGCAGAAGACGCACCGCTCAGTATCAGTATAAATATAAATAATTATATAATTATTATTTTGTATCCTACACTTACACTCATTTCATACAACTAAATAAAACAAGTAACAGAACCATACCCCAAACAAAACCACATTACATAATTACACAAAAGTTGCATAATTTTCCAGATATTTCTTGCTCCGCAATCTTTTATTATATTATAAAAGAACAAACAAAATACAAACACATAACATAAAGCGTATGCATGGACAAAAAAGCAAAAGCCTGTTCGCCACACAAAGCAAGGGAAAAAGTAAACGAAGGGAAAGATAGCGAGTGTATTTTACAACATTTGAAATGATAAGACTTGTATTTCTGTAAATATTAAATACCCAAACATTGATTAGGCGAGGGAAAATGCAAACACATGTTCCGATTCTACTCCAAATCCAAATCCAAATCCAAATTCCAATTCCAATCTAACACAAATAATTATTACAAAAGCAACGATCAACGATGATTTTTCCCAACCAGGTACATATTAGTATTTTCACACATGAATTAACCCACATAAGCATAAAGCTTTAAAAAAAATATCACCAGTGGCGTAAGTAGGATTTTATTTGTGGTAGTAAAAAAACTACTACGAAAACTGCATCTAATTTTGTGTAAATTTCAAAAAACTACGTTAGTTTTTGTATAAAATAAAAAAATTGCGTATGTTTTTTTTGAAATTTTAAAAAAACGATATCTGTTTTCGTGTAAATTTAAAAAATACCGTCGCTTTTTTTGTGTTAATTAAAAAAAAACTGCTTGTAGTTTTAAGTAAATTAAAAAAAACTGCTTGTGTTTTTAAGTAAATTAAAAAAAACTGCTTGTGTTTTTAAGTAAATTAAAAAAAACTGCTTGTATTTTTAAGTAAATTTTTAAAAACTAGTGTGTTTTTGTGTAAATTTAAAAAAATGCATCTGCTTTTGTGTTAATTTAAAACACTGCACCTTATATGGTGTAAATTTATAAAAAAACTGCATTTTTTTTGTGTCAAATAAAAAAACTGCTTGTATCAATAAGTAAATAATAAAAAATGCGTGTGATTTTGGGTACATTTCAAAAAATTGCGTGTTATCGTCAAATAATAATTTGATCTCCAATTCTTAGGTTGGCCTAGGCCTACCTGGCCTACCCCTGGTTACGCCACTGAACATGACTGTATCCAGAGGCAGACAGACAGACAGACAGAAGATAGACGAGTACGTCGTAAACAAGGCCAAGTCCCATATCCTGCTCGATGTGTAATCGAAATCGAGTCGAAAAACATGTGGCAGGTACAACGAACAGGCAGATTAGCATTCATAATCATGTGTGCATTGTATACACCACAGAAAAAATAATTACATCATATCCACCAAAATACTAACACCAATACATTATCATCATCACTGCAATAATTGCGACCTACACAACGCATCCAATAACCAAAGCCAAAGCCAAAGCCAAAGACTTGCAAAATCCAAGGGCGTCCTTAGTAGCGAAACTTGGCGTCATTTTTTTTGAATTTACAAGGAGACGATGCGTTTTTTTAAAAATGTGAACATAAAAGTCCCAGTTTTTATTAAAATATAAGCAAAAAAAAGCCTAAATTTTAAAAAATTCAAGCAAAAACACGAATTTTTTGCAAACACGAAAAAGGCCTATTTTTTAAAAAAATGACTTTAAATAATATGCAATTTTTTTAACTTTTTGCACAAGATGAGATCAATTTATTTTCAAGCCTTTCGTGACGAAAAAAATCCTACGGGCGCTACTCGGCTCGTGGTCGAATTCGAGGCCCAATTCCGAAAAGGCTTACAAACGAGCATCTAAAATACTTATAAAGTTGGATCATTGTGTTGGACACATAATTTATAATCCAAATCCATATTATTAATTAATCAAAAGTGCAAGCCAGACCAAAATAATTCCTCCTTCTCCTCAACAAACCTAACGCCCTTGCTTTGTAATTTCATCTTAAAAGTAGAGTGCAAAATCATAAAGTAAGAGCTTAAGGAATTCACCCACTCTTATGCCATGCCTACCGACCTGGGCTAATAATAGGAATAATTACATCACCGTGGCAAAAGATCCAATGCTAATAAAAGAGAAATACCTTGAAAGGTTTTGCACCAGAGCAAATAAGTCAAAGGTATGTCAATTGAGAATGAATGGTAATACATGAATGGTGTAGATTCGCGGATGATTCAGACTATTAGGACACAAAAGGAAAACAAACATGGAAAAGGTTTCATTCGAGACTCCCATTCACATTGTATTGTATTGTGCACTAACAGGACTAGGTACAAAGATACACAGATGATGATGATGATGAGGATGAGGATGTGTTCAGTGAGCAAAAGCAACAACTTAACGAACCAAACCAGACCCAAACAGCGAGCCCAGACAGACGCAATTCTACATACATGTGACCCGACCATCTAATCCAATGCAAAAAAATACTACAACTACAAACACAAATACTCACACGATTAATATAAACCACCAAATTCTACATGCACCACAAGATTCCTTTCGTATATCCAAGACAATAATAATTATAAGAGTGCCGTGTAACTGAGCACGAGGTCAGAAACTCTAACTCTCGAACCGCAAGCCAAATCAAGTCAGTCTCAACCAGTAGCGGAGCTAGGCGTAGGCCACGTAGGCCTAAGCCTTTTTTAAGGATTTTTAACAATTCCCGACCTTCATTCACATTTGAACGAACAAGTCGCATTTTTTAAAAAAATTAAATTAAAATACGGATGCATGTTTTCTTTTAAAGTTACTTGAAAGAGAAGCAGTTTTTTTTAATTTACACAAGAAGATGCACCTTTTAAAAATGCATACAAGCACGATGCAGTTTTTTTAAAAGTAAACACAAAAACAGTTGCGAATTCTTAAAATTTACATAAAAAACAGATGTAATTTTTTAAAATGTAAAAAAAACCAGACGCAATTTTTTGACATTTACAAGAAAACAGATGCATTTTTTTAAAATGTAAAAAGAACCAGACGCAATTTTTTGACATTTACAAGAAAACAGATGCATTTTTTTAAAATGTAAAAAAACCAGACGCAATTTTTTGAAATTTGCACGAAAACAGACTCAATTTTTTGAAATTTGCACGAAAACCGATGCAAGTTCTTAAAATGTAAAAAAAACGGGACGCATTTTTTTGAAATTTACACGAAAACAGATGCAAGTTTTTAAAATGTGAAAAAAACCAGACGCAATTTTTTGAAATTTACGGGAAAGCAGATGCAATTTTTTTAAAATGTGAAGAGAACTAGACGCAATTTTTTGAAAACACGAAAACAGATGCAATTTTTTAAAATGTAAAAAAACCGGACGCAATTTTTTGACATTTACAAGAAAACAGATACAATTTTTTAAAATGTAAAAAAAACCATAAGCAATTTTTTTAAATATACACAAAAAAGCTGCGAATTTTTTAAATTCACCCAAAAATAGAAGAAATTTTTTAAAATAAATATAAAAACGACCCCATTGTTTTAAATGTACGTAAACAATGCCCAATTTTTTTTTAATAATTAGCACTTTATCATAAGTAATTTTTTAAAACTATACACAAGATAAGATCCACAACAAATTCGCTACACGAAAAAAAACATTAACTACAATAATAACTAATAATAACTATTTGGAGAAACCTACACTTGATATAATCCACTTCCGGAACTTGGCCTAATCGTAAGCCTAAAAAATTCCTGGTTGCGCTACTGGTCTCAACATCAACATCCGACTCAGACACACTGCTTAACGAATTTTGGTAAAGAAAAAAAGGACCCAGTCAATGCGATGCGATGCGATACCATGCCATGTCTAGTAAGTCTAGTGTTCGGTAATGCAATTGAATGCAATGCGAATGTGATTGTGATACTCTAGAAGGAGTGAAGGGATGTAAGTAAATATGCACGCAGTCACAACTACACAGCTTTATCTTCGCTATCGCTCCTTATCTCATCTTTAGCATGGCTTTGTCTTTGGCTTTGGATTTGAATTTGGCTTTTGAAAGACGAAAGGGAAATGAATATACGGAAACTTAGTAGTAGGAAAAACAAAACTGAAAACGAAGCAACACTATGACTATATACCCATTGAACCTATTCGTATAAAAAACCCAAGAGCTACGAATACGAATACGGACAAGACCAACATTTATGATACTACAACTACAACACATTCATGTGCTCGTGTTAGGGATAGTTAGTATAGCTCCTGCAGTATCTTCGTCGTCATCCACATCCACATCGCATCGCATCGCATCGGGATCGTGTAGTGGTATGGTACACTTGCAAGAATCTTTTTGCGTCGTGGCCCTGAATGTGGTTGTGGATTGTGGATGTATCCAACAGAATTGCTGACTACTCGCGTTTTCGTTTTGGGCATCGCATCGCATCGTATCGTGTAGTACGAGAACCGAGTAGCGTAACTAGGCCCATGCAGCCCACATATCAATAAGCCTAGACCTGTCTGTGCAAAAGATTTTTAAACATAACAACGACTGTTAAAATTGATAAAGTATTCGGAGATTGTGCATAATAAAAAATGTAGGTATTTTTAATTTTTATTATCTACAAGCTCCGAATTCTTTATCAATTTTAACAATATCTGTGTGGATGGAAGAGTGTAAAAATTTACATAAACAACGACCTTGAAGATTTGCAAGAAAAAGACATAGTTTTTTTAAAATTTAATAGGGAAAAGAAGCTATTTTTTTTAATTTAACCGACAAACAATTCGTTGTTTTTAAAAATTGCATAAAAAACGAGGCTTTTTTTGAAATTACCACAAAAACAACCCAATTATTTTTTTTAAACGAAAAAAACGCAATTATTTTTAAAATTAAACGAAAACGACGCAACTTTTTTTAAAATTAAACAAAAACGACGCAACTTTTTTTAAAATTAAACGAAAACTTCGCAGCTTTATTCAAAATTAACACAAAAACGACGCAAATTTTTCAAAATTAACACTAAAACGAAGCAAGTTTTTAAAAATTTGAACAAAAATAAAACGACGCATTTTTATCTAAATCTAAATTATTTCAAAGTTAAACGAAAACGACGCAGTTTTGTATACGTAAAAGGTTAAATGTTTTTAAAAATTAAAAACAGAACAATGCACTTTGCTAAAACCAACTCAAAAAGAAGGACCAATACAAAAACAATGCTGTTCATTTTATAATTTATAGTAGATGAGACACCGTTTTTAAAGACTACGCTGGACTCATCAAGTTTATCCCAGGCCTAGAGAAAAAAGGATCCTGCGGTCGCTACTGCGAGTGGCAGTACCGCATCGTTAATCCTATAGCATCCGCGTTGTTCTTGTTGTTGCTGGATGATTTGGAATGGAAGTGAAGATATACCACGAAGCGAGATACCCACAGGTCCCAGGTTCCTTTTCAATTGAGCAAGAACTGGAGGTGCACCGTACACTGTCTGCTGTCTGTCTCTAGCGGTACACACAGCCCACCTTCTTCAAATTCGAACCAGAATCATAAACTACTTTGACTCTAACTCTAGTCAAAGGGATTTTCGCTTCTCCTTCTCCCTCTTTATGTTATCTTAAAGTCCTGGCAATGCAATGCAATGCAATGCAATGCAATGCAATACAATGGAAGGAGAAGGTGAGTGACGAACATGCATAGTCTATCGCTATACGCTATGCGAATGCGATCCTCAAGTCTGATCAAGAGTGCGATGGCCTGGCCTCTTTGCTTTGGTTCATCTTCAATCCTGGGCTTCTCTTCGTCATGACATTTCTCTCCTCGAGTCATCGTCACACTCGTGCACATTCTTTTCACTAGTCAGCCAAGTGTAAGTCTCTTTGCTCAGGAAAAAACACCTTCCATGCAAGGGACTACAAGTATGTCCCGTAAGAAAAACAAAACAAGCAAGGGCACATTCATTAGACAACACAAGACAAGACACACATACAATCCAAGTGTATCCATGGAGGAAAATTAAAAACCGACAAATGAACGTGAAAATGTGACGGGAAAAATAAAAAGGCAAAGAAATCATAAAAGAGATGCATTTTTGTAAACAGCAGCGTCGGCAGGGGAGACCTTCTTGGACTGGAGCTACGAAGAATTTTTAATTTAAATTACACAAGATGCATTTTTTAATTCATACAAAAAACAGATGCAGTTTTTTTTTACATTTCTACAAAAAAACAGATGTAGTTTTTTAAATGTATGAAAACAGATTCAGTTTTTTGAAATTTAAACAAACAGATTCCGAATTTTAAAATTCTAACAAAAACAAATAACAGTTTTTGCATTTTACACAAAAGCAAATGCAGTTTTTTGAAAATGACACAAAAGCGGATGCAGTTTTCTTAAATTGACACAAAAGTAGATGCAATTTTTTGAATTGACACAAAAGCAAATGCTGTATTTTTTCAAAACTTACACAAAAACGGATGCCGTTTTTTCAAACTTGGAGTTATAAAAGATGCAGTTATTTGAGCAGGCCAAGAAGAAAAAAAATTCTGCCGACGCTGCTTTTTGTAAACAGTGAGGATTGCATTGCATCGAACGTGTGTAATGAAGAGGAAGGGAGGTACATATCATAAATAAAGAGTCAATATTATTTTTTACAGGCCCTACGCCTACAGATGAGGTTCAGACAACAGAGTCTACCTTGAAACGTTGTCTCGTTTTCCTTTCCTTTCATTTCGTGTCTCCTAAAGACCTCTCCGGGAATTTCGGGAGGGAAACGAGATGAACAAGAGAGACGGAGAATACAGAAAGGAACACGGAAAGGGGATTTTGTACCCATCTTTAAAAGCGAGCATAGCATAGCGTATTGGATTAGGATATGGATATGCATGTAGCATAGCATAATACTGAGCGAGTGTTGTGTTGTGGTGGATTTGGCTTCACTTACCCGCCATGGCCTCTTTGGACCGCCCAAAATCCCCCAACAACAACAACAAACGCGAACGAACTCACAACCCAAACTCGGAATCAGAATGACGAGACGAGACGGGGCGCGTAGTACCATTCTAAAGCCAAAGCCAAAGCCAAAGCCAAAGCCAAAGCCAAAGCCAAAGCCAAATCCAAAAATTAGACGAAATGTGAAAAAACCAGTCTCTTTTTTGCTCCCCTGCTTTTTTCTCCAAATGCTCTTGCTCCTGGCCACTGGCACTGCCACTACGACTACGACTATAACAGCATTACCATCAGCACTCAAGTGGAGCAACGCAGTTTCGGGGCTGCCAACAAATCATAGATTATCATTTATTCATTTTTAATCTTATTACCCCGCCCCAATTCCAGAAAAACACGGATGATTTGTGAAATAATTATGGAAACACCTAGCATTACAGTATATTTATACATTTGTATCAGTACTATATACTCCACTACTCAATCAAATAATTCGAATATTTGTTATTTTTTATGTAATTTTTAATGCGACAGCGTCCTAAAATGCTGTGAAATAGAATTGTATAAATCTGTCTAGAAAATATTTTTATTTACTTTAACCCGTAAGTGTATCCTAACTATAAAAAATGATTAAAAATTGCGTTAATTAAAAAAACTCCGTCTTTTTTGTACAAATTCAAAAACTCTCATTCAAAAATTTTCCTTGTAAATTACAAAAAACTAATAAGTTATCATGTCGATTCGAAAAAATGCGGTTTTTTATAAACTAAAAAACTGCGTCATTTTTTTGTACAACCAAAAAATGTCCAGCTTATTCGTGTAATTTTAAAAAACGGTGTCCCGATCGAGTATAAAATAAAATGCGTTTAATTGGTGCAAATATTAAATGGTACAGTGTATTTTTTAATAATCCTTTGTAGGCCTTCGCCTTCGCCTACGCCTAATTATGCTACTGCTTAAGCCAATCCCCAAAAGTTGCAGAAAGCACCCTCCCCTTCAAAATAATCCGTAGTATGGTAGTTTGTGCAGAGCTCGTTCGTAGTAAACTGGCCGATATAATTGTGCGGTATGTACATCCTCGTGGAAGGCCTGACGTTGACTTGGACTACGTCAACTCACTCGGTCCCTCTCCACATCCACATCCACATCCACCCTGAACTGAACAACTCTACGCTCTTGTACTTCTACTCCTTCCACTACGCGTATGTAAGTAAAGCCTTCATCAAGACGCAAACACGTCCTTCTACCATTCATTCCACGGCACATTTCATACTACGATAAAAGCTGCGAGATAGAAACTGAATGTAGAGAGACAGAGTGGGAATGGGAATGCGTAATGGTAATGGGTGGCAAGGGGAAATACCTAGTTTTCATACTGGGGCTGGGAATAACTGGAATTGCATAATTTGCAAGGAGAATATGAATACAGTAACAACTCCAATATCAAAACCAACCGGCAATGCAAATACACATTATCTCGGGCGCTAATGCAGCCAGTATCAAATACCAATTTATTTACAGTGGTTTCATGAAAGTTTGTTAAAGTAATAAAATAACATTAAATAATATAATAAAATTATTCGGGGCAAATAAAACAACTGTATCATCCGATTTCATGCTACTTGTTTATTAAGTATAAGCTATAATTACAAGACATTTTTACTAGGAACGTATAAACATATTGCATTCGGGAATAATAATGTTCTAATACTAAACCGCAAAAAAAAATCCATCAAAAGTACAATCCTCTAAAGAAAAACGGCCAACAGAGTGCAATTTTAGATGAAATAAAAAATCATACTCGAAAAACTCCAAACAAAGTGAATTTGAAATCCCAAAAAACCTTTTAATTAATATAAACCGTTAAACTTACGTTTACCATTTACGCATATTAAAATCGGTTACAAAAAGCATATAATCTAATCTGAAACATTTACAGATATAATTAGGAAGACTGAAACAAATTTATGCATGTATTCACATTTCCGTTAAAACTAACAATAAATTTGGCTTATACTATCAAGTGTAAATTATAAAAAAGGTGAGACTTTTCTGTGTAAAAAAGCAAACAAAAGTACGTCTTTTTCGAGCAATTTGAAAAAATTGCGACTTTTTTGCATTTCAGAAATTCGTCTCTTTCGCTTAAATTAAAGCATACGCCTATTTACATAGTGTCATTCTACAAAAATGCATCGCCCAAATAAAAAAACTCTTTAAAAATGCATCTTTTTGGTGCAAATGAAAAACAGCGTCGTTTTAAATCTTTTTAAAAAAATTTTTTTTTCGTGCACAAATGCGTATTATTACAAATCCTTTGTAGGTAAGAAATGAAACAAATTGTATGAATAGATACACTATGTCAAAATCCAGCCCAACGATTATTATATTAATACAGGATGCCGCGGGAAAGAAGTGATCGGCTACGCTGGTGTCACTGTAGAGAGCGAGTGCTTGTGCTGGGAGATTCGAGTTAGTGGATTTTGGTTTTAGGAGAATTTGTTGTTGTTTGTGGGTGCTGCGCTGGAAGCCCCTGATCCTCCGTCAACCCGCTTTTTACGCTGCTCGTCCTACGCACGCTTCTCTTCATCATTCCCCCACAACTCGACGGGATAACAGTCTGAATCTGGTTTTCGTATCGGAACCATCCACAAAGTCAAAACGTACACCAACAACTATCACAGTCACATTTACATTTTACATTACATCCACAATTTAAATACCAACCCAATTAACTTCTCTACACAAGTCACACGAGTCAAGTTTCTGGTCTCTTGCTCCACGTCAGGAGGATCTCGATCGTCTTTTATCTCTCCAAACTCGATCCTGTCCTGTACCTGGACCTAGACCTGGACCACCTACGCCTAAACAAGTAACACTCCACAAACTAATTACAATTTACCTTTGACCACTTTTACCTTCAAGCAAAGCAGTCAACAGTTACGACTGGAAAACACCGGGACACCGTTCATCCTTAGCTACAATAATTACAATGATAAAATAAAATAAAATCGTATCCAATCAACAGTTACATCGTCAAGCCAAGTTGCAAGTGAAACGTAACGTGATCGTGTTTTAATTAATTATTATTTACTATCAAAATAATCTCCCGTCTCGTTCAATGAATGTTGAATTATTATTGATTCTCGACATGTCCATTCATTCGCCATTCATCATTCATCCATATCACCAACTATCAAAACTGAAATACGGTCTGTCAATTAACTACCAAACTACTAATACACAGGGTACTCCACTGTCAAATTAAATCCTGAAAATATAGAATTTTCTGATAATCAATAATCCAGACACTTCCTTCGTCAGTCGTCATTTGTCATTCGACATTCAACATTCGTCATTTGTCATTCGACATTCAACATTCGTCATTTGTCATTTGTTATTTTCGAAGAAAAAGCATAATAAAAATTACACAAAGAGAACCAAGGATGATCAACAATCAAGTACGGAAGATAAATCGTTTGTAATAATTATTGTTAGTTTTTCATTGTTGATTGTGAACTCCCCTTTTTGTCATTTCATTCAGTTTTTTGGTGTTTGGCATTTGTAACAAATTCAAAGTTGATGGTTGAAGTTTCACAATTTTTAGAATACTAAATATCAAACAAAGCTACAAAGGAATCAAAATATACGAAAGCCCAACCATAACCAATGACCAAGGAGGATTAGACGCAAGTCAATTCGTTATTTGTCCTCGTTTCGGCTTGATTCAGGATTCAACAATCAAGATTCAACATTAAAATTCAAGTTCGGAGTTGTGAAACCACAAAAATAGAATTCTTTCCTGCATTTCGAGTATAAATAAATAGTAAAGTGTGTAAGCCAAGGTATATTTGGAATTTGTAATCGTTTACAAATCTACACTCACCTCAAAAGTCAATTCAAGTCGAGTGGAGCCAAGCCAAGTCAAGTCTTTTGAATTTAAATTAAATTGAATTCAAGTCTTGTCAAAGGATCGGGTCGTCGTAGTGTTGTAATTTTGTCATCAGTTCATCAGTCCTTCCTTCATCCTTGCTTCTGAGGTCAGGAGGGAGAGTACAGTCAACGTCAAAGTAACGAAGGAAAAAGAGGAGACTGACTCTAAATTCAAGAATAATAGTTCATAGCCAAGTCAAGTACTAAGTATTACGAAAACTTGACTTATTCAGTTCAAAAAATAAAAGGAAGTTGGAAGTTGAAGTTATTTCTGCTATCACTACTCACAATCGTTAATCGTCAGTCATTGTAATTGTCGAAAGTCTCAACATTCAACATTTTCCTTCGCATCGTTCCTACATCCTATAATTCTCAATTCACATCGGCAATCGTCATCCAATTCTCGAAACCGTAATCAATAACGGTAGAATTCGTGAAAGCAAAGAAAAAAAGCCAAATCAAGATACTTGTGACATTTGACATATTCCTTGAGTTCCAATTTGAATCCAATTTCTATTTTTGATCTGTTCCGAGTTCTCTATCCCATCATCTGAATCTGAAAAAAACAGATATTTCATATTTGTACTCCAGTTCGACATAGTCCCATATTTTACACTTTAGTGCATAAATACAAACGCACTACAGTCAATCAATAAATAAAAAAATACTAACCAAATTACTTATGGTTGGTTGCTGGTTCAGTCATACTTGAAAGTCAAAAGTTGGACCGACTGAAATATTGAATTGTTCATCGATTGCCATTTCATATGTGAAACATTATTTCAAGTTATTCGAATATCAGGATTTCGAATTCCAATTGAAAGCTGAATAATTCTCAATTTATTTGGGCAGATTATACAACAGAATAAAATCACGGAATCAAATCGTTCCATTTCGAATTTGCTCACTAAATAAATAACACCGTAATAATTACAATTGATTAAGCCAACACACTTAATTTTTTAACTACATCGTATCAAAGTTTACACAGTATTCACATCAGTTTGCTAATTCATCGATTGAAAAGAAATATAACATTGAAATTCAAGAAATCGTGTCTTCTGGAATGATCACAATATTCTGTTATTATTGTCATCCCCATTGTTGAATGTGATTGTGTGTATTGCATCAGAAATTTTTTACCGATCATATCAATCATAATAATCAGCAATAGAGCAAATGGCAAACAGTGGAAATAGTGCACTACATTTTATATGATTTTAAGCAAATATAATTTCAAAATCCACAAATTGATCAAAAATACGCAACTTTACGGTTACATAATAATCCAGGTTGTGAGGGTCACTAGTGCATAGAAGTTACAGTGTCTCAAAAATTGCAACTACCTACATCACGTCAAATACTAAAACGTACATAATCATGTTCGTAATTTTCTCCTCCACTGCTGCAAATATAACATCATCGTAAATCGATTGAGCAATTAATTTCTAAGTGTAAACATCACATCTATTTCTGAATTATTTTTCGTGATCAAAATAAAAGGTGGTGGAAGCGTATATTAGGTTTATTGCCAAATTACTAATTGTATGCAAACTATTAATTACAAAGTGGATAATTGATAATACAACTACACAAACAAATCTACTCCGGACAACAATTTCGTTTGCTCTCCTTCTTGTGTTAGTGTTGAGTGGAATACTTAATTAGCATCAGTAATAATAATTGACTACAGTATAAATGCCGTCTCTCTACGGGTGCAATTAAATTTAAGGACACCTGCAAAGAGAATAACGAATTTAAATGCACACACACCTTTGACTTTGACTTTGTCTTTGTTTTTGTCTTTGACTTGGTGTACACCTGTACCTATTTTAATACCTTTAATAACATCAACCAAAATAATAATTCTAATTACAAAGAGTCTTGAGGTCACAAAGTAGTGTAATTTTTAAATCAACTTGAACGTTTCTTCCAAGCAGTTAACATTTAAATGTACTTACTTTCAGCCAGAATTACAAATCAACAAAATTATCATTATCATCAGAGTTGTGAGTGAAAAGACCAACTTGTTTTCCTTTATTACCTACCTACAGTCAGTGATAAGTGATAAGAGTATGCAAGTATTTTGTGGAAAATCTTAAATAGAAATTATAATTAAAGTGATTGATACAAAATCAATTATGGTGTTACGACAATTTTAATTTTAATCAATAATTAAATTCTCTTTTATCTCAAATATTTCGAGGATTACCCAAAACGCGTCACTTTGTTACTATATTATAATTATATCGTAAAGCCCACATTGTTGGGTAACAGTTTTAATTGTTGTTTAAACAAATCAAATAGTTACCGGACAGTGTTGAAATAATTATAGTTCCAAGTGTCGTTCTCATATCCATCCGTTGTGATATTTGATGGGACTTTTAATCAGGTAATTTTTTTATTCTTTCAATTTATCAATTACTCAACACATTGTCTACATCATATCGTATGTCATTTAGTATTTCTCACTAATCTCCAATAAATTATTCACCACACTATCAACCATACTAAAAACTTACTATTAATATGAGTAGTAGTATCTGAGACTTCTCCCAAAGTGTGATCTCATCGCATCGTAGTGCAAACTGCACTAATAGTAATTAAATAGTGATAAAAACCTAATCAGGAATCATTGTGAAACTCGAAACTGTACCACGACATGCTGCTCTTATTGCACTAGAAACTAGAAATATCTTTGATTCCTATATAATTATTATACCAATATACAAATACTTGTTTGAGTAATAATGATAATTACCAAGTTAAAGTTGATGACATTTAAGTTAAGCCAAGTCAATCAAAATCAAATTGGAATTACATATGAGAATTGCAAGACTTTACTTAGCACTTGTTAATTGCGGAAACAAATCAAATTAAATCAAATACTCAAAGTTAATAGTTGGTAATTGAACTCTTGACTTTAGTTAATGTTTAAGTTGCTAAATGAAATGTGAAACTAGCACTAATTGCTTCGCACTCGTTCTCTTTCCATAACAAGTATACACATATGAGTCTACTCGATCTGTGAATTGCGAATACTTTGAAATCATAGGGCCACATTTGAATGTGGACAGACAGAAGCCCGATAAATTAACCCTAAGCCATTCCCATAAGTCATTAGTTGTGAGTCATTAGTCACTAGTCATTAGCGATTCTAATTAAGCTTTAAAAACTACAACTGTCACGTAATTAGATCCGCTTCGAACCAGTCCTTGGTTTTGGCTTTGGTTTTGGTTTTGGTTTTGGTTTCATCTTGATCTGCATCTTGATCTCAATTTCTATTATCATTATTATTATTATTATTATTATTACCATTAGCATTTTGGCTTGGCTTTTGATTCATCGGCAGTTTAGTCGGTGTCATAGTCATTGGTTCGGTGGTGGCGTGGCTGTAACTAAAATTATTTCACTTGACTCGACTTATCTTCTAAATAAGTTGTTGACTTGCCTTCGTCCACTTTGCGTTTATTTGCATTTGCATTTCTATTTGCAATTTCAGTGGAATTAATGATGTGAGGGTGTACATAAAAAGGCAAGTGAATTTGTCAATTCTCATTGATTCTACGAATCGTGATCGTGAGTCAGTTCATTAAGCTTATCTCCCCATTTCCTCTTCTCTGGCAGGTCTGCAATTATTACATTTAGTAGCAATAAATAATGTGGTTATTAGTTATTACAGTGTTACTCTCCTCGTTTGTACATTCATAAGGTGCGTCTCAAATTATCAAAAATTGTATTAATATTATCATTAGCAGTATTAACTTACCACATATTACACTTTCGGTGACACTAGTGGGATTTGAATAGGAATACCTAAATACGTAGGTTAGACTAGTAGCGTAACTAGGCGTAGGCCATGTTGGCCTGGCCTACCAAGGATTTTTAAAACTACACGTCAGTCTTTAAGACTACCACAAAAAAGGAGCAGTTTTTATTAAATTAACGTGAAAACAACGCAGATTTTTTAATTCTTCACAAAAGCGACGCCGTTTTTCTAAATTTACACAAAAAGCCGCAATTTTTTTAATGTCACACGAAAAAGACAGAATTTTTTAAAAATTACTTGAAAACGACTCAATTTTTTTAAACTAACACGAAAACGACGCCGTTTTTTTAATGTACACGAAAATGATGAAGTTTTTTTTAATGTACACAAAAACGATGCAGTTTTTTTTAAAAATTACCCGAAAACGACGCAGTTTTTTGAAATTTGAGCGAAAAATACGTTTTTTCTGTAAACATTTGCATGGAAAAGGCGCATAGATATTTTATAATTTACAATAGACCACATGCAGTTTTTATAAAAAAAATTTTGAACTGGGTAAGATCAAGTTTTGCTTAAATTAGGTAGATAAGATCCTACAGGCGCTACTGGTTGGACTTGAGCATGAGTGCAGAATCATAATCAATGTCAAAGTGCAGTTAAACTTCGAAACTGGATCATTATCTTGATCACAATCACAATTTTACACAACTCCAATTTCAATTTGACTTTGTCTTTGGCCAGTGAATTCGATCACTAGGGTGGTAATAATTACACAGTACCTATTCAGGATGCTATAGTAGTTTTACGATGCATCGTGCAACCCGATGCAACCCAATCCAATTCAATCTGGAAATGTAATAATTTCTTATATACGATACGATTATTGTCATTAACAATTTTAAACAAGTAAACATTCTAAAATGTCATTTCTAAATTGTATTAACCTTTGAGTTGGAGTACATATTTGTTTCTGAAATGAAACCAGAACCAGAACCAAAGTGCAGACAGCTCTCATTTTCAAACTAAAATTCAAATCTAATTAAATAGTTACTAGCATTCCTCTCCTGACACTCATGTCCTCATTTCGTGGTATTGACATACGGATAGCTGTAACGTCAAATCAGCTTATCAAAATCAATATCAGTATCCATCAATGTCAATATCCACAATCAAATTCCAAGTTTTTTTCCGTATCGTTTGGAAAATAAAAGTGCTTTCATTCACCTCAGTATTTCCTTGGTTTTGGCCTGGCTTTCAATTGAAGTTTTCTTCTTTCTTTTCTCCTGTAATTCAATTTGTCTCCTGAAACTCATACGTTGTAATAATAATAAGTTGGTACCATTATTGCATCGGTATGGATATCCGTAGTCGGCAGTTATAGATTTCTATGTAGATGTTAGAATGGATCACATTTATTCATGCACCCAACAAAATTCTAAGAACAAAGTGCGCATACAAAATGTCTATTTCGGTATCGTCTCAATGAACTGGATTCGTTTTCACTCCAAAGTATTTTCCATTTCAATTCCATTTCCAATTTCGGGCCTTCCGTTGAGCTGGACTTGTAGCGTTGTAGCGTAGCAGTAAAGTCAACGTAACGCAGATATGCATGCATGTTATTATTGTCTTTTCCGTTCCCGTTTCCGTTCTCATTCCCGCTACCATTCCCATCATGACATGACATGGCAATGGGATCCCGGGTAGGAGCTGTGAACCACAAGGTAGACTTACCTAAGCATAGTGGGTCCATATAGTGATATTTGTTTAGCTATTTTTGAATTGGATCAATACTTACTTACGATTACGGTTACGATGCTACTACCGTGGATCATTCCCTTTTCCCCGATCTCAAGCACACGGCACATTCTCTTCTGTCATCGTTGAGGTATGTTGGTGGAACAGACAGGACAGCTTATCTCATTATTAGTACCTGCACTTCGACTCCAGTGTGCTATGCTATACATTCACCACCAAAAATTCTATAACTATTTACCTGTGTAGGCAAATATTAGCAGAAATTCTAAGGCAGAATAAATTGTATTCGGAATTCATATTCAACCCTCAAGTTCTGCATTGTTTCCAAGGGCGTATCTGAGACTGACGATGAATTTTGGCAGATGTTGTGTAACTTTTTTCGAATTAATGTCCTTCATTGAAGTCAAACTTTTTAACCAAAATGTATTTGCAAAAGTAGGTACCTACAAATTTTCACAAAAATTGCTTTTTGTAACTTTTTGGACTTATTTTCTCGGATTAACTCAGTTAAAAGGACGTAATTTTCTAAATTAACTGTTTTTAAGGAGGCCCAATTTTTCCATTTAATAGTTTTTGAAATTGCGTAATTTTTCCACTCATTAACACCTTTTGAAAATGGTCCATTTATTTAATATACACTTTTTGAAAATGGTCGATTTATTTAATTTACACTTTTTGAAAATGGTCGATTTATTTAATTTACACTTTTTGAGAATGTACTAATTTTCCAAATAACATTTTTCGAAAAAGTGCATTTTTCCAAAATTTCAGCACCCAAGACCAGACCCAAGCAACAACCTCGGGTACATACGCCTCTGATTCTTTCCAGGTCTAAAAGTTTCATTAATGAATCTCCTACTCAATAGAGCACAACCACAACTTACACAACTCAGTGTGATTGTGATTGAGAATTTGTTTTGATCAGATCATATTTCTCTTCTCCGGCTCCGGCTCTCGCTCTCATGTATCTAATTATGTAGATACACTACAAAACTAATATGGCTTTTCCATAAATATTACCGAAAGTTATTACTTGGACGCATTTTAATTAAATATTTCCAGCTGGGGTCACTGTTGCATAAGAATATACATGTTGATTCCTTGATCCGGATCCCACTATTAGTAAAGTATAGTGGTGAACGATGGCATGGCATGTTATGGTAAATGACAGATGATATTGACTCTCATTATTCCGATGCCTACGATCTGCTCTTGTTGTTGTTTTCCAATGAAGATCGAGTTGGAGTGGGAAGCTATTTAATTATATACCCACACCTTTGGCTCAATTTCATAGTCAAGAAGAGGAAAGGCTCACGAGGCACTACGCACTTGTAATTTTAATACCATCTCTAATAAAACAGTGTGGTAAACAATGATTATACAATAACTGATTGTGATTGTGATGTGGCTTTGAAGCCAAAGCCAATGTAGTGTTATATTATTTCATAAAGCTGTGCTTTGAAAGCGCTGTCAAAGAAGAAAATGGAAATGAAAATGAAACGGCATGAAATAGTCAAGGAGGTATTAGTAATTTCTCTATGATTTGGTATTGGCATTGGTAATCTGTAGCTATTAGAAACAATACGAGGAATAGTAAGGGATGTAATAAAATCAAGAGAACAATCAGCATTCAAATGCAATGCCACATGCTTCGTAATTCGTAAGAGTAAGACTGTGGAAGTAGGAATTAATTGCTCGAAAGCCATTCTTGTCACAGTTGTTCCTCTTCCTCTTACAAAATAATTCTGTAATATGCACAAACAAGTTTGGTTTTCTGTTCGAAAGACGCGCGTCATCAGGCATGGGCTGACGAAAGCAAATGCCACAGCAAAACAGCAACAGCGTCACGCACATATTTATATACTTAAGCCACAAAGGACTTTGTATTTGTTTAAAGTGGTTTATTTTCCACAGCACTTCCTTTTCAAGTCCAAACTTATCTTCTCTCCGGATTTTCCAAAATCCCAGTAGCGCTCGCAGGATTTTTTTTCTGAACGCTGCGAATAAACTTGAGCTCATTTAGTGTACAATTTAAAAAAAACTGTTACGTGTAAAAAAATTGCAACTTTAGCCTGTAAAGTAAAATTAACTGCATCGTTTTCCTGAAAATTTAAAAAAATTGCGTCGTTTTCTTCTACATTTATAAAAAAAGCTGCATCGGTTTCTTGTGAATTTAAAAAACTGCATCATTTTCTTTTACATTTAAAAAAAACTGCGTCTTTTTCTTTTAAATTTTAAAAAAAAATGCATCATTTTCTTTTAAATTTTAAAAAAACTGTGTCGTTTTCTTGTGAATTTAAAAAAAAACTGCATCATTTTCTTGTAACTTCAAAAAAAACAGCAACGTTTAAGTGTACATTTTAAAAAAAACTGCGTCGTTTTCTTGTACATTTATAAATAATGCGTCTTTACGTAGAAATCTTAAATCTTGCAGTGCATTTTTAAAATTCTTTCTGTTCCTAAACGTACGTGGCCTGCACCTAATGACGCTACTATAAAATCCGTCACTCTTGATCTCTCCAATTCCTATTAAAATGTCCTATGACGTCCGTTGCTTCAGGTTTGACTTTGACGCTGTCATTGCATTGCCTCTGCCTTTTAGCTTTGTTCCCAGTTTCCATCCATGCCGTTACATATGTACATTGTTGGAGGCTCAGTCTTTTGCTCTGTTCAAGTTTTGAATTAGATTTT
Source organism: Ptenothrix huangshanensis (assembly GCA_036851915.1). Taxonomy (NCBI): domain Eukaryota; kingdom Metazoa; phylum Arthropoda; class Collembola; order Symphypleona; family Dicyrtomidae; genus Ptenothrix; species Ptenothrix huangshanensis. The sequence goes on along the minus strand of JAAXYX010000572.1, from coordinate 12,122 downwards.
CTAGGAATCCGGAATAAGTAATGTCAATGTGGCATGGAGATAGACCGCTTTGCATAGAGAAGGACAACGACAACGACAACGACGTTTGTACATAATAAATAGAATGTGTGAAATAGGAATCATGTTTACCAAGCAACGCATAATAAGCCTGCATCCGTGAACGACAGACAGACGTGAGAAACCGCAGTGTACGTCAATGCAATGGGAAGGTAGATAGGATTGGGACTGGGATTATGTAATCCTAATGTATGCATTTGTTTAGACTTTAATTGTGAATCCTCATTCCAATTCCAGTTGAATTTGACTTGGAGAGTTTGCAGAAAAAAGGTAAACTGGAGTGATGAAGGAATTGCGCAATGGGAAGAATTCAAGTGACAAATTGACTACAATTGCATCCAGTTTTGGTGTGGGGTCGTGTCGTGTCGTGTGTGTGGTGATGGTGATACGTAACGTGTTATTATTCCATTCTTTTCCAGTTGTGCCAATAGAATTATTCATTTGCGAGACGTCCGTTATCGCGTTCCCACTCAAGGTAAACCTTGTCATATTTGTTTTGTGGGATGGAGGAAAAAGTGTAACGTGCGATGCGACGTTGACGTCTCCTGCCCTGCCCTGGCCTGGCCTGGCCTGGAATGGAATGGAAAAAGGAGGGAAGGTGACGCGTGACGCAGATAGGCCATTTTGTTTGACCATGTTTTTGTGGATAGGAAAGAACTGTTCTGGAAGTGATTTTCACTGGGCTTGTGAGCAAGGACTAACAACTAATAAATGTAGAGTAAATATTTCTTGGAGCAGTGGAATAAAGTGGATGAAATGAAGTGAAGGAAAGAACAAGAAGCGAGTGTTTGGAGAGGAGGGAGTATGTAGCGAGTACGGCGTAGTGCTTACCCCTTGATCCCACTTCAACTGAAACTTGTTCAACTTTTCTCGAGATCGATGTTCAGTTGAGATTTTGATAGACTTGTACTTAACTTGTGACTCGAAGACAAGGATGTGGATGTTCATGTTCATGTGGAGTCCTTCTTGGGAACTTGAGGATGTGAGCAGATGAATGAATTTTCAGCTCCGAATCCCTTCCTTCGTCTTCCTTCGTTCATTGTTCTTGCTCCAAATTCCAAATCAAAATTGTCTTTGCCTTTGTTGTTATTTCTCTGCTTTCAGGATAAATCCAAAAAGAAAAGTTACCGGGCGCGTAGGTGGGATTTTATTTTCGGAGGTACAAGATATTTATTATGTTATTTTCAAAGCTATTTTGTCAAATTCTCTGGCCATTATTTCTAGAGCCAAACAGTTGCGTCCGCAGGATTTTTTCGTGTAAGCGTGCTGAAAAAATTGGACATATTTTGTGTATGCAAATTAAAAAAAACTGCGTCTATGTTCCTTAATTTTGAAAAACACCGTCTTTTTTTGTAAATTCCAAAAAACACTTCGTATTTTTTTGCAAATTCTAAAATACGCTGCGTCTTTTTATGCAAATTTCAAAAAACACTTCGTCTTTTTTTGTAAATTCTAAAATACGCTGCGTCTTTTTATGCAAATTTCAAAAAACACTTCGTATTTTTTTGTGAATTCTAAAATACACTGCGTCTTTTTATGCAAATTTCAAAAAACACTTCGTCTTTTTTTGTAAATTCTAAAATACGCTGCGTCTTTTTTTGTAAATTTCAAAAAACACTTCGTCTTTTTTTGTCAATTCTAAAATACACTGCATCTTTTTTTGTAAATTCCAAAAAACACTGCATCTTTTTTTGTAAATTACAAAGCGCACTGAGCCTTTTTTTTCGTAAATTCTGAAAAACACTCCGTCTATTATTGTAACTTCAAAGCGTTTTCGAACACATTCCTTACTATTTAGTATTTAGCCTAACACTCCATATTAAATATGGAGTAAATTTTAAAGAGTAATCATTTGTGACAAAATGTTTCTGACAATGTATTTGAAGAGAGAGTTTTGGAGGAGAAAGGGCAGATGCTTTTGGATTTTGAAGTAAGTTGAAAGTTGAATTGAATTTGCAAAGTGTATTAAAGTACTAGTAATGTGGATTTTATTATTCCCTGCAGTGGTAGTTGGTAGTGGAAACACGCATTGTGTGTATATACATACATTCCTCCCTGTCCCTTGTTTCTATGACTATGACTATGAGTACGTAGTGGATGTTGACGTGGAGAAGGACAAGATGTTGTGGAGGAGATAATGGAATATCGGAATATGAAACGGTTCGTGACGTCCGTTCACGCCTACGACTTTCAAGGCTGACGTTGACTCTGACTCTTGCGGAACCACGGCACTGGAAAACATTCCAAATGAACGCAAATTCATCATCGCATTTCTTCCCGCTGCTCCTTGTCCTTATCCCTTCCTTCTTCTCCAACCCAATCAAGTGTGAGTGTGGGCGTTAGGCTGTTGCTTCACTCGTTCCCGTTACTCCTTCTGGTTCTGGTTCTGGTTCTGGTTCTGGTTCTGGTACCGGTGTCTTACGAGGGTAAACACTCAAACTCTAATCGTGCATTCACATTCCATATGTTTCTTCAAAGAGCATCCCAAAGACACCAAGAATTTCATTATGCATTCAGTAGGTACTTCAGTTCCACCGGTTGATCAGTTACATAAAATTTTAAATGTTGGAAAAATAAAAGAAAATGATAAATTTAACAAGCCTTAATCCTTAATTCAGAAGTAATTTTGAAAGAGGACAAAACATGCCGGATGAATTACGACTGTAGAATCTATGATTTCAATACGTTCCCTCGTTAGTATTTGTATGCAGTTGTTGCTTCCTTGAGTTGCTTCCAGTTTTGACTCATTGAACTACGCTGGGAATTCGAAAGCCCACAAGAATAAGAATAAGACACTTCGTTCAAAATGCAAAGATTACAGGGCAAAGATGAGTTGAAACAAGGAAAATATCAAAAAATAGTAGCGTAGCTAGGCTCATGACGTGAAGTCCTGGAAAAGTCCTACAAAGCAGCTTTAAAAATACACTGCCGTCTTCAAGATTTTTTTTTCTAGAAAAGACCCAGTTTTTTTAAATCTAAAAATATACGGCGCAGATTTTTTAAATTTATGCTAAAAAGACACATTTTTTAAAATTTACACGGAAAAGACGTAGTTTTTTTTACCTTGGCGAAAATGGCCCATTTTTTTAGCAAATCAAGAAACAGACGGCGTAGTTTTTTTTAAATTTACACTAAACGGGCCTATTTTTAAAAAAATACTCGGAAAACGAGCAGTTATTTTTAAAATTTACGTGAAAACGAGGCAGTTTTTTTTAAATTTGCGCGAAAACGCTTAGTTTTTTTTAAAATTTACGTGAAAATGACGCGGTTTTTTTTTAAATTTACGTGAAAATGACGCAGTTTGTTTTTTAAATATACCTGAAAACGACGCAGTTTTTTTAGACTTACACGGAAAATACTAATTTTTTGTTAAAATTGACCTTCGATAAAATGCAATTTTTTTTAAATTTTACACTGGACTCGTCAAGTTTTTTCCAGACTTACCCGAAAAGAAATCCTGCCAGCGCTACTAATCTCATTGTCAAGAGTCAAGAGTTGCATTTTTATGTTTCGCGACTTTGAAAACTTGTGAAAGCTCTCGACAATAGTTGTCTTCCCCCATAAAGCCTAGTTTGTAGTGTAGTTTTCTCCTTGTACTTGGTTGACGGTAACTAAATTAAAATTGTTAGGAAAGTTAAGCGAAACAAGAAATCCTATGAGTTCCCTTGCCCTAGAAATCACTCCATCTTCATTTCATCCTTTAGCTTCTCCACAATTCCAGGATTTGTACACACAACTTTTTTGTTACTTCCATAAATAATAGACTAAAGCTAAGAATATCCACCCACATATAAAAGTATATCACGGACGTAAAAGATCACGTGAAAAATTGATGATTTTATTCTACCAAGAATCCGCTGTGGTCTTGATTTGCAAAAGAAACATGTTGAAATGTCGTGATCCTTGATGCATGATGATGAGCTGGTTCTGGTTCTGGTTCTCGTTGTACGGAGATCAATTGGAAACTCTGTAAATTGAAAATTGTAATTTTGGATCAATGTATCTCATTTTTATGGATTTGCATGAGTAAGCCTTGAGCATTGCATTGTATCTCAAATCTTCCCTGCAATCCTTCAAGTCCTAGCATTTTTATTTTTATTTCGGCTCCAAGTTGAGCATTCGAGAATTGCGGAACAGAATTGACATCCACCGTCCACGTGACTGGACTCGACTGTGCCGTGTGAGGAGCTGACCGTTTGTTTGTGGTTTCCAAATATTAAAATTCCAGCATTCATCTTTATCAAGTTGATTTCCAGCTCGAGTTTGAGTTTCTTTCTCTGCTTTACGTACTAATTTTCCTTGAGAATATTTTTATTTTTCAATTTTGAACTGGATATATTTTAATTTTATGCAAGAATCACAATTTTCAAATTAAAATAGCACGGAATCATCAGTAGCATTAGCATTAGTAATATTTTTTTTAATTTATAAAAACGCGAGTCTTTTCCATGTAAATTTAAAACAATGCGTCATACGTCGTTTTCGTGTTTTAAAAAAAATGCTACTCTTTTGTTTCATTTTTTTTAAAAACTGCATCGTTATCGTTTTCATGTGAGTTGTAAAAAATGCGTCGTTTTCCCGTTGATTAAAAAATGCTTCTGTTGTATCTACAATTAAAAAAACAGCGTCGTTTTCGTATAAATTAAAAAATACTCCACGTTTTTCTTGTAAATTAAAAAAATACTCCATCTTTTTCGTATAAATTAAAAAAATACACCATTTTTTTCTTATAAATTAAAAAAATATTCCACGTTTTTCTTGTAAATTAAAAAAATACACCATTTTTTTCGTATAAATTAAAAAAAATACTCCACGTTTTTCTTGTAAATTAAAAAAATGCTCCATCCTTTTCTTATAAATTAAAAAATGCTCATTTTTCATGTAAGTTTTAAAAAACTGAGCCTTTGTCGTTTAAAATAAAATAAAACTGTTTAAAACTTTTTCCTGTAAATTAAAAAAGGCTGCGTCACGAAGTAAATCCTAATCGTGCAGTGTATTTTTAAAAATCCTTTGTACATATGTATGTCTACGCTTTTCGTAAGTTTATTACGCTACAAACAAACTCAGCATGTTTTGCAAATTGAAAAAAGTACAAGTGTAATTACATATAACGGCTTTTAGAATCCTTCGGGTGTTTGCCTCTAAAGTAGGTACATTTTTAATGCAATGATCGCTATAATTACTAATGCTGATTTAATTACTAAGAAGTAATACGTAGGCATTGCCCTTTCGAAAGTTTCAAGAGTTTCAACATTGACCATTTATTAAACATTTGCAAAAACTCATGGTGCATCCAAGTTCCAAGTAATTGAAGATTTGAAAATAACTTAATGACTTATTAATGACAACGTAAGTGGGAAAGATGTGGTAAAGAAGAGTGGAAGGAAATGAAATGAAAATGTTTTGATGAATGTTGTATTTTGTATTTATGAGTGAGCAGTGGCCTGGCTCTTATCAGGAGCTTCTTTATCTAATGAATGCAATAACACTGTGTCTTGTTTGTTCCCACTTGTGATAACCCACGTAGCTCTCACAAGCTCCAGCTCCAGAGATACGTACATTGTACTTTTATACTCTTCTACTTCCATTCCCATTCCAGTTCAATTTGCAAACAAATACAAACAAACAGATCCTGTGCGGGAGCACGTAGGTAAATGGAGCACAATTGATGAGAATAATTTTACGGCCATTTTGATTTTACTTTTTGGTTTTGATGAATGGCATGAATGATGGTGTGACATTGTATGGCTATTTTTATGAATGACCTGCTTGATGAAAACTAGAACTGCTGTTGCCGCTTCTCACACACGAGATAGTGATAGTGATACGATTACCATATCATAGTCATAGTCACAGTACATTTTTCCTTTGGTCCTCATTACTTTACTTTATTTGCTAAACACACACTTTTCCCCATTTATCGCACCACCTTGTGCTTCCCTTTGTACATACATTCTACACATACATACAGCGAAATTGAATCCATGGGCGAGCACAATTGTGTAATTATTACCTTGGAAGGTACGTCGTAGACACTAAACTAAACAGTTATATCATGAGCATGTAACTTTATGCAAACTTGTGGAATAACAATCTCCACAAATTTAATCGCATCATACACTACACTACAATACAATCCAAAATGCAATGAACGTAATTCGACTCTGCTTTCCTGTTTTTCCCTTTGAATCAAACCTAACGGTGGCCTGGCTCCACACCAGTAGCGGCCGCAGAATTTTTTTCGCGTAGGTCTGCTGAAAAAATTGAATCTGTTTACTGTAAATTTCTAGTGTTTTTAAAAAAAAAACTGCGTGTGCTTTTGTTGAGGTTTAAAAATTGCATGATTTTGTGTAAATTTAAAAAAATGGCATGTATTTTTATGTAAAGATCAAAATACTGCGACTGTTTTTATGTGAATTTCAAAAAACTACGCCTAATTTTGCATAAATTTCAAAAATTTACTTCTTGTTTTGTGTAAATTTCAAAAATCTGCATCTCATTTTGTGTAAATTTAAAAAATCTGCATCTCATTTTGTGTGTATTTCAAAAATCTGCATCTCGTTTTGTGTCAAAAATTTGCATCTCGTTTTGTGTAAATTCCAAAAATCTGCATCTCATTTTGTGTAAATTCCAAAAATCTGCATCTCATTTTGTGCAAATTTCAAAAAATTGCATCTCGTTTTGTGTAAATTTCAAAAATCTGCATCTGTTTCTGTTTGAATTTCAAAAAAACAGCATCGTATCTAACATGAAAAAAATCCTGTCTCGGCCTACAAAAGGCCTACCCCTGCGGACGCTACTGCTCCATACAAATATTTCCTCATCTTGACTTTGGCTTGGCACTTGAGTCGAGATTTGAATTGTTTTTGTGGCTCGATTGTAATCGGATGTGTGTCAGACAGACGTCTGGAGCAGAATAATAAAATCCTGCCTTTTTATATTATTTTCATTTCACGGGCTAATGAGTTCGACTTGAAACTGCCATTAGGTATTCGTATTCTCCTTGCTTAACATTTCACCTTGGGCTTGGTTTTGGTTTTGGTTCTGGTTTGAGGCTTTTAATGTTGACTGCTAATATTGTACATGTACCAGAGTTTGTATTAATTGCAGTGCGAAAAAGCCACACGAATCTGAGGCAAAAGTGAGAGGAAATGTTTTGTCAATTTAATCTTTATCAGCTCGGCATATTGCTCCCTTATCTCCCTTTTATCCGGAATAATTGGATTTTTTCCTTGTTTTTTTGGGCTGCGGAAAAGTGTGACTGTGAGTGTACGTGCGTGAGTCAAAGTGTGAAAGTGTCTGTCTCTGTCTGTCTGTCTGTCTGTCTGTCTGCACCATCAAGTTAGATTTTAGATTCGTGAATTGATGCACACATGACCAGTCCAGTGAATTATCACAACGGTCTTGGATAACTTGGTCTTTGTCTTATCAGCTGAATGATGAGATGTTGGAGCCTGGAAGCCCTTCTGTAATTATTTATATACTTGCATTCATCTGCTCACAATGTAAAATGTAATATTTCCTTGATGGGCAATAAATCCATGATTATGATTGCAATTGGCTAAGCCTCCCCTTCCTTCGCAACAACTAATTCAACTCCTACAATCTTTCGCTTTTTCATTCGCGTATTTTGTATTTGTATTTGTCTATTTGGACTATTTTGGACATGTATTTCAGGGACCCCACCTGTGCTCTTTATTCCAAAGTCTCTTCATACTTATCTATACCCTTTCCCTTATCGCAGGGGAAATGACATATTTTCCAATGTGAAAATTAATCAACTCTTTTTTTCCATTCTTTGACACAATTTAAGTTATTTTTGATTTTACAATTTATTGCGACGATGATTTTTGATCAATTTAGAAAACATTAAGTTACGATGTTTATATTCCCGAAAATTTGAGCATATGTATTTGTAAAAAACTGTAAGGTTTAACAACATGAACGTGCAAATTTTGAACACCAAAATTCAAAGCGAATGTTTAAATAAAAAAGTGAACCACGTAAACCGTTGAAAAACATGAATTTAACCAAAATAGGAATTTTGAAGCTTTCGAAACCATAAAAATACTAATTTTGAAGAATGAAAAATATAAAAATTAAAAATTCCAAGTTTTTAAAACCATAAAAATAGGAATTTTGAAGTGTCGAAAATTTTAAAATTAGCATTTTGAAGTTTTTTAAACAATGAAAATACGGAACTGGTGCCTTTGAAAGCATGAAAATCATAATTTTTAAGCATTGAAAGCATGAACATTCGAATTTTGCGGTTTTTGAACGCATAATTGAATTTCGAAGCTTCAAAAATTTAAAAACTCCAATTTCGAAGTTTTTGAAACCATGAAAATAAGAATTTTGAAGTTTTTGAAACCATGAAAATAAGAATTTGAAGTTTTTGAAACCATGAAAATAAGAATTTGAAGTTTTTGAAACCATGAAAATAAGAATTTGAAGTTTTTGAAAGCATGAAAATACAAATTTTGAAGTTTTTGAAAGCATGAAAATACAAATTTTGAAGTTTTTGAAAGCATGAAAATACAAATTTTGAAGTATTTGAAAGCGTGATAAAATTCGATGGTTTTATAGAAAATTGAGTTAAAGGCCTTGTCTCGTTACTATGCTTTAACGGTGTATGCTTTACCACCGTGGCTCTAAATTACGTTCGCAGCCATCAGAACTATCTTCAGCGTCTCGCCCATTTGTATTGTAGCAGGGAGCAAGTTAGTCCGTGTAATAAAGTTGAATAATTTGTGTTCCAGCACATGTGATTTATGGCTCTTATTTACCACAACTATTTATTGTGGGATCATTTATTGGCTTTATTATTCCAAGAGGCCTTGCCGTGGGAAGACGTGAATGGGATTTGAAGAATGAGTTTGCAAACCATGTATAGGAGTGAGGACAATTAAAAAAATGTCAAAGAAAAGATAATGGTAGACAAACATGGGTGTAAAGCAAAATACACAAGTTTACATTCCCTTATCTAATAAACCCAGGGAGTGTGTGTTTTCCACTCGCTCTTGTGCACAGGCAGGAGATGATGTCATTGTCATTCCACATTAAATGCTTGGATTAAAACGTGTCAATATTCCATTGATAATCAATTACATGGATAAACACTCTACACGATCGAGACGGAGAACAAGAATTACTTGAGTCCAAGTCCAGTCCAGTCCGACTCCTAATGCGAGCGAACTGTAAATAGATCACGGCACGAGATGTCTCCTGTCCGTAGCAGGGGCGTACCTAACTTAGCATGGGTCTTTGGGTGCTCAACCATCACCTGACATTTTGGAATAACTTAACTTTTTCACAAAATGTTGATTGAAAAATATTTAACCTTTTTAAAAAGTGCTAATTGAAAATCCATCTTTTTTCAAAATTGTTATTTGGAAAAATTACAGCTTTTTTTTAAAAATGTCAGTTAAAATTATAAAATGTTAGATAAAAGTTATACTATTTCAAAAAAGTAATAGTTACAAAAACTATGCATCTTTAAAAAGTATAAACTAAAATGAATTGAACCTGTCTAAAACTGGTATTTGGAAAAATTAGACCTTTTCAAAAAATTGGTATTTGAAAAAATTTGACCTTTTCAAAAAAGTGGTATTTGAAAAAATTAGACCTTTTCAAAAAATTAGTATTTGAAAAAATTAGACCTTTTCAAAAAAGTGGTATTTGAAAAAATTAGACCTTTTGAAAAAAGTGGTATTTGAAAAAATTAGACCTTTTGAAAAACTGGTATTTGAAAAAATTAGACCTTTTCAAAAAAGAGGTAATTCAACAAAATTAGCCGTTTTCAAAAAGTGTCACTTTGAGATATCAGACGTTTTCAAAAATTGGTAATTAAAAAGGGAAACTTTTTAAAAAGTTGCTGATTAAAAAATATGTAACTTTTCAAAAGCTATTAATTTTAAAAATTAATTTGTACGTTTTCAAAAAGAGCAAATTAAAAAAATGAGGCGGTTTCAAAAGTAGTGAATTGAAAAAATTACGCCCTTTCAACAAGTTTTGATTTAAGCCTTTTCAAAAAGTGTTACTTAAAAAAATTCTAATTTTTCAAAAAAATGTTACCCAAAAAGTGTTAATTTGAAATTATGCATCACCCCCCGTTATTTAGTCCCAAATACGCTCCTGGTCTGTACGTAGACTCACTCGTACTAGCCCAATCTCCTTGTTCTTCTCTCACTGATAAAATGAATGCGTGAGAAAAGAACTTTTTACAGTAAATAAATTGAGGAGTCAAAATAGCACCCGTGGAACTTTGATACTTTTTCAAAGTCAACTTGTGCTAATTGCCAAACACAAGTGGATTTGAACTCCTCCATCAATTCCTTGTTTTATTTATCTGCGTTTATTTTTTGCCCACTGTTTACCCCTTGATTTGATTGTAAGGAAATGTTGGGTGTACTACGAGCTTCATTGCTCTCATTTATTTGGCGCATAATAAGCATCCAGATTACATTGTCTTTTATCGTGTTTTTACCTGTCCGCACTTATTTGCGCTTCCTTTATTCCTTCCTGTGACCACATTCATTAGCTTGTAGTTACAATCTGCAGATAAAAGTAGAATATAAATGTTAAGTGGTAAATTCTGGTTACTATCGTACAGATGCTGATTTACCGTAACAATTTTACTTGCAGCTTCAATTCACTCACAAGTTTATTTATATGTAATTGATTAGTAAGTAGGTATTTTATACATTTCTCTGTGGGAGGTTTTTTTTTAATTTTTTTTAAATAAGTTGCATTCCAAAAAACACTCTAAGCTTCAACTTCATAACCAATTATGCACAAAAGGATCTATTACTATTATTATTTATTGTGATTTTGCTTCCCCGGAGATATAATTTTTTAACCAAGTTTCCTGTATTTTTTGCCTGCAGAAAAAACTAGATCTATTTTCGGGTGTTTCATTGCTGTGTTTAAAAAAAACCGCGCCTATTTTTGAAAATTCTTAAAAAACTGCGTCTCTTTTTGAAAATTATAAAAAAACTGCGTTTCTTTTTGAAAATTATAAAAGAACTGCGTCTTATTTTGAAAATTATAAAAAAAACTGCGTCTTATTTTGAAAATTATAAAAAAAACTGCGTCTCTTTTTGAAAATTCTAGAAGAACTGTGTCTCTTTTTGAAAATTATAAAAAAAACTGCGTCTCTTTTTGAAAATTATCAAAAAATGTCTCCTTTTTTAAAAAATATAAAAAAATGCGTCTCTTTTTGAAAATTATAAAAAAACCTTTTCCTTGTAAATTGAAAAAAACTGCGTCATTTTTTCATACATTTCCAAAAACTGCACCTTTTTTCGTACTTTCCAAAAAACACCGCATCTCATTTTTTGAAAATGTAAAAAATAGTAATTACTTCGTTTATAAATCCTAAGAATACCTCAAAAAATTCAGTGTTAATTTCTAAAAATGGCGTTTCATGTTGTGTAAATTTTTAAAACTCTAAAATTTTGGAGGTTGTTTTAGTACCTCCCTCAGCTTTATTTATTCGTCTGGAATGAAGAGGCCGGAAAAGGAAGAATGGTATGGTGATGATAATCGTGATCGTGATCCTGAACATGTCTCCGTTCAATGTGTGAGTATGTGTAGAGGATAAAATGTACAAGGCTGTAGTTGCGGAGGAATGCATGATCTAAATCTGGTGGCCAGATATCTGATCTGTTCAGCTTTTGATTACGAAATAAGCCCGCCATACTAAATCCATTGAGGAGAGACAGACAGACAGAGAGAGAGAGAGAGAGAGCAAGTTGATTCATCGTTGCCGAATGTAGACTAACGCCGCCCACGGTCATGTTCACGATGACGAAATTTATCCTTACCCTTGCACTGTAAAAGGCTCTGTGTCATAGTCATCGTAAAACGTTTCGTTTAGTTTTCCTCCGACGCTCTTTGCAGTTTGAATTGAGGCGCCGTTGCGTTTTACGACAATCCTACGTGATTACCGTTACACTCTGCATCTATTGCTTTTTAGCTAGCGACAGCGACGCTATTGTAATCGTCTTTTTCCCCAAATTTCGACCGCCGCCTTCAACTTTGGTTTTTTGGTTCCACCAATTACA
>JAAXYX010000571.1:0-35295 GCA_036851915.1 Ptenothrix huangshanensis | reverse complement strand
AGGTAGAGAACACCGTACACAGTGGGGTAGAGAAGGGTTTGGAGGTAGAGAACACCAACGGAGAATAAAAATAAAAGTAAAAAACAATTTGATTTCAATTAAACGAAACAAAAACAATTCAGTTCAATAGTATTTTTTACAAAAAGATCTAGGATATTCTCCGTAATTAATACTCGGTTAAAATCGTAATATTTCAACAGTATGTTATTGAAGGGCACATCGAATAATTGCGTTGAATTTGGTTCAAACAGAGGTTCCAAGGAGAATCCGAGCATCGGGTCAACCGAACGGCAACACACGTAGGCATCCCGCTATTAGAGAAATTCACAAGAATGCATGGCTGAAAAGATTAGCTGCAGGTGAAAACAAAGGAACATCGTTTATCAAGAAGGCTGAAAAATTCTGGGTAGTTTTTTGCGTTCACGATGATGTTGAAGCTTTCTTGGAATTTTATACGGAGCCGAAAATGGGGGCTATTCACAAACCAGTTTCAGCCTGTTCGATTAACTCCTGCTTGCACGTCTCACCATCCATTATGGGACAAGACAACGAATACGAATTCGCTGTGACACTTCCTACCCAAGTGATAAGACTTATTGCCTCTAATTGGTACGTATCAGAATATTATTGCCTCATACCTACTCTCCTGACAACTTACTGTCACTTTAGATCACGTAGGTAGATAATGTAACTCATGTGTATTATCTTTCTCTAAGAAATCTTCCGCTGAATCTGAAAGGTAACACTAGTTTACTTGTATTTTTGTAGGGAGCAAATGATTGAATGGGTGGAGTCGTTGCAGGGGAAATTAAGAGAAATGAATATTTTGAGTCCAAAAGACAATCTGTACAGTAAGCTACCAGAAAGTCATGGTAATACTTCTTGCCATAACTTTCTTCGATCTCATTATGGCGCTGGATTAGTAACAACTAGGGATCCAAACTCTCCGCTTCCACCAACTCCTAATTCGTATATTCCCCCAGTCGCGGGGGCGGAGGTTTCCCGCCAGTTGCCTAATGCAGTTAGAGGTATATCTTTTCTATTGGTTTATTATTCAATTACTGGTCATGACTATTCTCGAAGTAGTTTCGTAATGAGGTTTGCTTTTAACTTCGGTGGTGCTTATTAAGTTAAACATTATAAGAATAACGTGAATATTATGTATGATTGTGAAAAGCAGGCGATAGAGCAACTGAAGAAGCACCACCACCAGTGGAAAATGCAGCTGAAGATCCCCAGACTGTAAATCAAGTGAGCGCATCCAGCCGTCAAAAAAATCAGACAGAAACTACCACACAATCTCAAGCTACTGTCCAGCCGAAATTCCGGAGCAACGACTCAGCCTCATCATCTCGGCCTTTGCAAGAACCAACTGTAATAGAAACAACTACGGATTCTACCCAAGCACAATCCAGTGTATTGACAGTCGTTTGCCCCACGTAAGTTTTCAAAGGAAATACGATACATTTGAATGAAAAATTGTATACATTGTAGTGCAATTTCTGGAAGAGAAAGATTCGTTGTTTCCAACAAAATGTTTGGTTGCTTTAGAAGTGAAGTTGGAGGAAGTCAGGAAGGTGTGCGTCTTGTTAATGGAGCAGATCTGGTCGAAAATTTACTGAATTTGAACGTGGAAGATGAAGTGCTACAGCCGACTTCAACGCAGGCTGTTGCCCTTGTCGTGAGTAATGGCAGTAGTGCATCAAATACCAGTGTAGTGCAAGTCACTTTTGATGATGTAAACACCATCACCCCGTGCAGACTCAGTTCGAATGTGTCACAAAATGGAAATAACAATCATCCACTTGTGTCCGTGACCGTTTTGTCTTCACCGGCGCCGACTACTACCGGTGTAACCCCACTTCTACCACAACCTTCATCAATAACATCCTCTTCACCTTCCGCTACGACAAAGTCCAACGCTCTTTTATCATCACATCAATCTGCCACATCTAAGTCAGTGAACACCCGTTCTCAGATAAACGTTACCACTACGCCAACAACTCTGGACAGACAAAATTCGGATTCTCTGGAAAGTCAACGATCAAGATCTAGAGAGAACATTTATGAGCACTTATTTATTCCGAGCAGTGTTGTAAATGCAGCCGTTGCTGCTTTAAAGCCTTCAGTTCAAACATGTTCGAATAACGAGAATGTTGATTCAAATTCTGCTGTGAGTAACCAAATACGTGCAGAAGATACAACACCTCCGGCCGTACCTAGGCGTAACAATCCTCACTCCAAACGGTTGCATAAGTGAGTTAATTCATTCTGATGTGATTTTTCCTTTGATTAATCCAATGACATCATCAGCACATGTCCCACACATTGATAAGTTTATGTTGCTTTAGAGGGAGTACGAGTAATTCAACGCAAAGGTCATCTAGTTTAAGCAGAATAGAGCAACAAGACATTAATACCAGTAGTAGCGGCAGCAGAAATCATCACAACCATGGGGGAAATTCCAGCAATCAAGGTCATCAAAGATATAGAACTCGACACGCTGATGTAGTACGTCCGTTTGAGTCGTGTAGTCCGTCTCCTGATCCGGCCTCGACCTATTTTACACAGACATCATCTCAAGAGGTTCGATGATTTTTATTTTTGTCTGGTGATTCTCCTAGTGACGTTTATTGAATTTTTATAATTGAATATGTTTGTATTTTTTATTGTATTACCTAAAGTGTCGTCCGATGGAAGCAATGATCGGGGTTCGAAGTGGCGAGTATCGGATCCGGAGAGATGATGTTGTAGTAGTTGGTTCTTCCACACAGCTAAATGGGGAATCAGAACAAGTTCACGGAGGAAGTATGCAAACCGGTGGGGCAACTAATTTACCTCTTAAGGAGCAGCAAGTGATGCGTTTGAAGTCTGAAATCCATCATCCTGGAGGGGTTCGTATTGTTTTGAGAAAGAAAGACTGTGTCAACAGCATTGCCTTTGTTGACTATCTTGGAGGTGTTTGGTAAGAACAGTAACAATGAGCATTATGTGCGTAATAAGGTTGTATCTTATGAAATCTGATTACTTGATTGCAGGATTGCGGGATGGAAACAGCAGCAGCACCCTGTGCTGTACTATGCGTTTCATGTAGGGGACCAAGTGTTAAAAATCGCAGGTGTAACTGTTCAAACTAGTGCAGAAGCTTATCGAGCTATAAAAATGGTATCGTCAATGCAAGTGAGTGTTTGTTTTTTATTGAATGATTTTCTGCTCTTTTATTAATAGTGTATTACCACTGTTTGAGAAAATATATTCAACAATATACAGAGGGAATATTAATGTTGTGATTTCGTAGGTCGAGTTCATTATCAGGAGACTACCTTATGGCAGAGTATTTGTTCTGAAAAGAAAGAAAGAAGGGGAACCGCTAGGATTAGTTTCTGAAGGGAATTCAGGTGAAATAGGCGAAGTTGTGAGCAATGGGCTGGCAGCAAGTCATGGATTGCCGTCGAATGGTCTGGCAGCAGATGGGCAATCAACTTGCAATTGGTTTCTCACAGAAATAAACAATCGACCGTTAAGTCTAATGGCGAGAGAAATTGAAGTCAGAGAACGACTGAACGCTGTTGGCAAAGAAATTTCAATCCTGGTTCAACCATCCGATTTAGTCAAGTATTTGAGGAAACAATTGAAAACCATGAAAAGTTTTAAAGAATATCTGGTCGTCTAAAAATTATTTATCATTCTTCTACACTCAACCTAGTTGCCTACTAGTAATTAATATTATATTGGCGTGTAATGTTTTGAGTAAACACGCAGGACCAAATCTCGTTCGTCGGTCAGAGAGGCGAAGGTTATAAGCAGACAAAACAAGAAACAAGTTGCATTTCAAAATATACTGACACTACATATAAGCCTTTGCCTTGTCACGCTTTTAGGAGACATAAACCTCTAAATTATTTATTTATTTATGTACGTATTTAGGTTAGTCTCAAAACTTGTGATTGCGTCTTCTTATTTGAGTCAAGTTAAACATCATTCATCATGCGGCCTCAATACGTGAGCTGTATATCATTCACGTTTCCCCGTTTAATGTATCCCAAAATCCCAAACCAACCCGTTTACACATAGTCTATCTCATTTCTCTGCGCAATACTGCGCATATGTGGATTTATAATGATAGTTACATTTGTAAACCAGTGTACGAAACCATCACATGTATCAGATAGAATATCAATACATTTTTCGAGTATCATAATTTAATGTAACTTTAATAGGGCCATTAAGAATGACTAATCGTGGAGCAACTTTTACGAGAGCGAGACTCAATTTTCAAGCCGGACCTATGCATATTTTTGAACTTTTATTGAAATACTGTAACAAAGGTCCTAGTCCTTACCCATTTTCATACTTAATCCAGGACGAGTCATTACATTTTTATAGCTTCACGCAATTCTTAGAATATATGAATCGTAATATAGTATTATTTTGGAAAATGTAATCGTTTTTATGTTGCGTCAATCTTCTATCATCCGCTGACTTGAGCTTTAAAGCTTAAATCACATTCATCTATTTATGCAAGTAGTGTGTCGAAATCCGAAAATTAATTTATTTAGCCAATAGTATTTGTTGGTAATTTTGTAATAAACAAACTCGCAAATAAAGAGATTAGAGATTGGTGACGCAGTGGCTTTTTACTATTTTTTGCACTATTTTTCACATGCTCGAAATGCTCGAATCCAGTAATTTATTTTCTCATATTTTCTGACGACGATTGCTATCATAATATTTTTGTTCGCAGCCGATTACTCATACATTTGGTTCATTAAGTGATTAAGACATGTTTTCCCACAAATAATTATCTTCGGAAATAGTCTTTAATTTATTCGCGTAGTTAATCATTTTTATTATATGAAGTAGTTGATTTTATTTCCTCATACCGCATAATGTAGACATAGTTATTTTATTATATTAAATATTTCTTCATGACGTCAATTATTTTTAAATCCGACTTCACCATTATCTCTCCTGTGTTAATTAAAAAACAAAAACGAACAAGAATGTCCGATATTAAACAAAAGCACTTTTCGAAATGCGTAGAAGGCTCGAATGAAGAATGAGGACGATTATTACTAGGAATAGGATACCAAATAGCCTCGACAATGCGGTTGCAGTTTTTCCGTCTTTAAATTAATGATTGTTACAAAATATAAGGTTGTGCTAATTAACTAAAACGTCTAACTTGCGTCTTTATTCACACAAAGCTTGCGCTGAATTTGAATATGATTTCCTCTTTTAAAATTTATAATATCTGATATTTTTTGAGGGCGGAGATGGGGAGGAGAGTTCGGAGTTAACAGCTAAAATGGTCTTTACATTCAATGGTGCACACCTTTTAAGAAAAGATGTGAGTAATTATAGAAATAAAATGGGAGAAGCTTCAATAATTATACTTTACAAATACTAAATATAACTTTATTTGCGAATGCCAGCTGCTACTATGAAATGATGCGTGTGTTTCATAAGCTCAAAATTATTTTCTTGGAATTATACGATTAATGGTATATAGTTAATAATTATTATTACTTGAGATTTTTCGTAATGGTAGCATATATGTAATTACTAATATTGATATTTATTTCTTAGAACTACAGCAACTCATATACTATACCTAGTAAGTGGTTGGGTAGTAGTTTCAATTAATGGTAATTTTATTTTACAAGTGTACAACCAGTTGACCCATACTTATTCAAAAATTTGGAATGGGTTTTTTATGTTTAATTAGGTGTGTGAACGGTACTTAAATGTGTAAGATCTGTGATGTGACTTTTCGGCAAGCGTTCTCAATGATGCGCGTCTTGTAACGTATCATTTGTCTCGTTCACTATTTTAGTCCTGAAACATTATTGGTAATAATTTATTATGTTTTAAGTAATTGCTGCTACTAATTAATTTTAAGTTCTAGGTGTGTGGAATGTGGAATTATTCGTGTCGACGTCGACATGCAAGTAGTCCGCGGTGTTTCTATAAGAGGCAGTGTTATTGCAGGAGTACCGTGTGCCGTGTGCTGGACGTAACCATACACAGTGTTTACATTTGTACAGGTTGCCATTGATGCAAGAGTGTTACATGTGCATTTGTACACCGTGTGTTGATGCTTGTTTTGTTTTAGTATTTTATTGTTTCTGTCTGATTTGTAATTATATCATAATATCATAATTAGTTATCGTCAAAGCTCAATTCATCTGCTTGAGCAAGCCTTTAATTTGCCTGTAGAAAATATGGAGTGCCAGTTAGCAGTTTGTTACCGTAAAGCAATATTGAACTTTCATGGTCAGTCTATAAATATATATAATTATTTATATAAAGGTGGGCAGGGGGTATATTTTACGTCTGTACTATAGAGGGGATTCAGGGTTAATCCGTTGGCACAGATCATTATTAAAAGGGCTTCACAAGCTCAAAACGAATCGCAATTTCGAAATCCTTTCTTTCTCACCTTTGGGGCTTGATAATTTTAGTAATAATAGTTCATTTTGTGATTTAATCCGCGTGAAGTACAAATATAGCGAGCAAGGTGCAAGCGTCATCCAGGTGTTTACACAAAACAATGATTACAAATGCAGCAAAAATGCTTCTTTTGTAAACCAACTAAAATAATTATTAGTACAAAACGATTTTTGTGACCAGTGTGGAATATTATTAACGTGCCGGATAAAATGAGTAAAACGTTACATTAAAACAAGCAGCCAAACGTAATGGAGATAAAAGCTTTAATAAGATTACAATCAAAGTAATTCATACAATTTTTCTATTAGCAAATATGGTGGAAGAATATTTAAAACGGTTGAAACTTAAATTATCAAATTAGTTTTATACATACAATGCACAATGGCTGATGAAATATATACAATAATTATATAATATAATTTAATCTGGCCTATTACACTACCTATAAGTAATAACTGCGTAATTGTCGTACACATGCAAGCTGTAACAAGCAAGTATCGGAAACTCGAAACAAGCAAGCAATTATCCATGAACCAAGCTGCGTGCGTGGATTCCATTTGATTATAAATCAATTTAGTACTGTACTGATGTAGTTCTCATACTAAGAGGAATTATGTCACATCTTCCTTGTCTTGGCTGACAAACTTAATAGAAATAATAAATAATGACAAAAAATAATACATGATTTAGTATACTTAACATGCGTGGATGCATTTCGTCTCGTTAGATTTCTCCAACTCATCTGCTACTGACTTGCATCAGTAGACATTGCGTTCGTTTTAAGTAATTGCACATCAACATAATCAATGATTCAATGGTTTTACGTAACTCATGGTTTACTTACAATAATAACACAACTATAGTTCCATAATAAAAATACTAATATAGGTAATTGTAATAATATACATGCCACACTATCTACGTTCAATCTTTGAAGTTGACACAAAATTTTACCATTCTTACTATACAGTTTCTTGTCTCTGACAATTCCTTTCTAGTAATAAACAATACTTTGTTTTTCCTTCAACTTTAATGCAACACACACCGAATACTTTGTGGAATTCAATAAAAATAACCTGTCTTTTTCGTCGTTCAAGTCATTCATTCTTAAAATAGCCACAACAGGGCATGCAAGCTGAGTAACCAAACTACGGCAGGGGGAAGTTGATAAGAAGGAATACAAATATGCAGATAGTTACGAAATACACTTTGTATAACAATACAGTGCTGTTACTACATGATTATAATCAAGGTATACTTTTTGATAACTAAATTTAAGTAGAAACCATTCGGTACTTTACAACGTCGTGTTCAGTGATACAAGATACAATGGTGACACAACTCATTAAGATATCATTCATAGGTACATCGAGAAATATACAATACCTACTCATATATTACATAACTACATACAATTAACCATTAATCATAATCGTGATTTAATTCTAAAGTTGAGGTTATAGTTATCTAAAATGCACTGTTTCAAACGCAGTAATTATGTCTCCATTGGTAAATGGGTGTACATTTCGACTCAATTCTCAATTCTTAGCTGAAAACGAGAGCTCTTGAAAAAGTTTCTTCATAAGTAAAATATGTTTATGATAGAAACCACTGGAATGTAGAAAGAGAAATGTTTTTGTAGAATTTTTCACAATCTTCCCCATCAAATAAAGTGAACATAATCATTGGAAAACGTTTGTTTCTCTATGTAACTTTAGTTTCTGGAACACCACGTCACGGTGACTACTAAACAGCTTCAGCTGGACTTTGAAACTCGCTTAGTGCCTGGATCGGATTCTGCGGTTTCTTCTGCGAGCCTCGTCGAACTTTCGCTCTCACTTCCTCAGGCTTTTCACGGCGAACCAATGGTTTCTTTTCGGGAGCCTTCATTTTCCAGACCACGATCGGTAACTAGAAGATTTAAAGATACAAGTTGGTAAAACAAACAGGCACGTATTAAAAATGAGCATAAAATCGGACACAAATCATGCCTGTAGCATAGCTATTTAAGTTGCGCAACAAGTTGGTTAACTGTTAGATACATTATCAATGTTTTCAGAATGCGGCTCAAAGTATATTATAGACACGTAATTTTAGATGTACGCAAGTCAGCCAAGCACAAACGACTGAGTAGCCTCACGCTGTATTGAGAGACCGTATGCAGAACATTCGATTAAATTTCGTCAATATAATATGTCAAATCATTTCTGTTATGATGCTACCAGTTACTAATTACATTTAAAACTATCATATTAGAATTTCATTAGGGGTCTAGTTGGAGTAAGTCAGGAAATATCGCGCTTGAAGAGGAAAAATACTAATTCTCGTTAAAAGCAAAATTGAGTATCTACAAACTTATGAAGAAGCAAAACTGGGTAAACTGGGTGCAATGTTTAGTAGCTGTAATTTTGTTTATATGTAAATTTGTAGATTCAAAGTTTTGATTTCAATGACGATTTGTAAATAGTAGTTTCAGAATTTTGCCTCTTCAAGGACGACATGGCAAGTTTGGAACAAGTACACATACATGTTATTTTTATGGATGAATTTATATCGCAGCTCACGAATATTATTTAAGTCTCCTTTGTAAATGGATTAATACAAGGTAGCTCGACTACAGTTTACCTGGAGGAGGCAAGCTGCAATCGACCTACCTTGGGATTAATAGTTTAACGCCAAAGACTGATCTTTAGACACAAGAATAACATAAGATGTCAACTTTATCAGTAACTACGCTCACGTATTATTAAACGTTTTAATTTACACTACAACTCTCAAAATATACGACAAATGAAGACAGACGATTCACTTATGAGAAAGTAGAAAAACATTGACTTGAGAAACTGAATGTAGTGAGCAATATAAGTGATTTTATACCAGGCTGACCCCGTACAGAATCGCATACGATGCTGTGATTGGGAAATAGAAACATGTTGGATCAAGTTTGTCAAACCCTGATTCTGATACTTCCTACATGCTGAAAAAGAAATAAGGTCAACCGAAGAGATTTCATTCTTTCAAAACAGGCACAGAGCACTTCGACACTGCCCTTGTAGATGTATGCATCATAGATTACAGCGATAACGTATCATTTTTAAATTGGACAATATACTGTATAAACTTAAAATAATTTAAATGAAGTTAAAGAGATACGACTTACCGAAACTGTTCCTTGTCGTGGGTATTTGGTTGATGCTACATACGAAGCCTTCACAGTCAAAACTACAGCGTTCATCAAATTTTTGGCAGCTTGAATCAACGATGTGGCAGAATCCAACTGGAACAGATTTTTTTAATGATTTACACACATCAAAATTACGCTTCATTGTCAAATAATAAAGTAACTCAACTCTTTCGAAATAAGTCTTTGTTGCAACATCGAATAAATTATGCGAATAAAAAGCTCACCCCCGAAACAATAAGTTCCCCACTAATGTTCTGAACATCGGCTTTGACTTTGGAAGTGATGTTCAGCTGATGACAATAAAGTGCGATTCGTTGAAGATATGCTAACAAATCCTTTTTGGTGGAAGACTCCGGACACTGGTCAGCGATTTGACGCGCTAGCTTATCTAGTTTTGTACCAGCTTCGGAAATTTTCTTAGCAGCATTAATAACGTCCATTGTGGTTTTCAAAGGACCCCTACCACTGTCATGATAAATAGTATAGACAAATAAGTCGAAATCTCCGCCACACAGCATTGTTGCATTTGATAAAGCAAAATATACATTTTATAAAAATAAAGTATAAAGTATATAAATTGCAAAAAAAAACAAGCTTAATGTGCTGAATAGTTAAATTCAACTAAGCCTACAAAAATTGACATCATTACCGGGTAAAATCTGTCATTTCCATCATAATCATGCACATATGCTTAGCAAGTACGATGATATCGTTTCCAGTATCATCCCATTTAGCAACTTCGCGGTCAAACTTTAATTTTTCAGTTCGGAAACTTTCAACTTGTTGCGCAATTCGTTGCTTATCCTCCTCCGTCATTTTACGCATGGCTTCCTGCAAAATCAACATAATACTCAACATAATAATTTTACGAATGACCAATGCTAACTTCTCAAGTCAAGCTTAATTAATTAAAACAAGTTGAAATCTGTTGAACGTACTCTAGCCGTTGTAATTCCACTTATATCTGGATATTCGTCCACGATGTGGTCCCCAGTGTGTGCGCTTGCTACAATTAAGTACACAGAAAATTTTACATTTTTTAAGAACAAATAATTTAAGCCAGTAATCCAAAAGAAAAAAATAATCAACGCACATTTGCTTCTTGTATCTGTATAATGTTCATCAAACTCAACGTCTTCAGGATCAAGTTCGTCATCAGCCTACAAATACAAAGAACACATCTTAGTAATCAAAATAAAGCGTCATTACTTAAATTATATGATAATTCATTTTTGACTGACTTCATTAACATTTAAAAATACTTAAACTGATAATTATTTATTGTTTGCATTAAAAAGTAAAAGAAAAAAGGGGTTCACATACCCTATTCATAAGTACAGCACGGCGAATTTCACGAACTCCGTCATAAACAAGCCGAGAAGCATCTATAAATTCATTCTCATCCACATCTTTGGATGGGTTAGAAGATAAGGCCTCAACGGCTACTTCAACCCGGGTGGCAAAGTTTGGCATTACTGAAATACAAAGATATTACACCCATCAAATTAAACAACCAGTCGTTACATATCAAGGAGAACCGAGCCTTCAAAACATTTACCTACCTTGATCTCTTAAAACTTTGACAGCCTCCAGCACTCTTTCTGTATAAATCCCGGGTTCGTAATTACTCATTTCTGCAGTAACAACGTTAGCTACTCTGGATGCTCTACCGCGAATTGCTCCTGCAGTTCTATCCAGTGAATCAGCATCACCTTCTTGCAAGGCCAGTACACACTTGTTCACATCTTCCAAGATATGATTTTCTGAAAATTTGCATATAATTAAACTGTATATTAATATAATATCACAAAAACAATGTAAGGCATGGTAATTTTAGGTTGCGCAGGAAGTACATTGCGATGCGAAAAATTAAACAGCACGTAGAACCCTGATACGGAGCCTATTCAGTAATGTGCAAATTATTGACAATGAATAGCAGACGCAGTATTTACCTGAAACAGCTAAGAAATCATCGATGGTTGTTATGTCATCTACAGCTTCAGTTAAAATTCTAACTTGATTTTCCCAAGCTTCTCGAAACACCTCCATGTTTTCAAGAGCAACCTAAAGAATTGGGAATACAACATAGATCAGGAAATTAGACTTGCAAAACTGTACTACGTGAAGACGATGCCACTGAAACAATGTTGTATTTTAAATTTGACATTATGCATGCATGTTTGTAAAATTACCTTCGACTTAGGCCGAGCAGCAAGGATTCTAGCAGCATTGATTACTTGCGGGCATAAATTCTCTATTTGGGAAGCAGCATATCGTACCATTTTTACACCGTCTTCGTTCCCAGACATGCTGCACGCTAAATTTGCTACCTAAAATTCAAAGTAAGACACTTTAAAAGTGTCTGAATTCTTAACTGAAAGAAAATATTATATAACGAATACTTACCTCGACCAATTTGTTCGCATGCTCGGTGAAAACTTGAGCATAATCTTCAACCTCTTTTTCATTTCCAGCTTTAGCAGCTTCAATAAGTACTAATAGAGGCACACTTGTCTCAAGGAAACTGTAAAGCAGGAGTAGAAACCATTTTATTTTACGTGTGAAAAATTACTACCTAAAAACAGCGTACACTCGTAGTAACAAGACCCACTTCAAAGTTACCTGAGTTGGGTCTCACGGAAAAAAAATCGGAATTTACCTATCGGATACATGGTCTACTACGGCTTTGCGTAGCTGCCTTCTTAAATCTCTTGTTTTTCTATACATGTGATCAATGGCTCGGTCCAAATTTTCGCTTCGGTCCTTCTTGCCGATCTAAATCCAAAAAACAAATTTAGCATGGATATTTAGGAAACTAGTAATACACATGATGATGGTGTCAGCCACGACAAAACATCACTCACATTATTCATGTATTCTGACAGGAGATCCTGAAGTGCCTGTCGCACAGCATTACACTCAGCTACGATGCGTTCCCGTCTCTCATCTCTGGTGCAAGACGAGTCTGCCATTAGCGCTGCTCCACTAATGATTGATTCAAGTCGTTCTTCCAGAGACGGTCTTGTACGAACCTCATTGTAAGCGAGAGGCTCCATAATTATCCTCTCCTGCATACAGAAAACATGTTTTATGTGTTACATTTAAGCAGCTTTTGAAATAGTCTACTTTATATTTGTAAGTGGAAGACTAATACAACGTAATTTCAAGCTCTCTTTACAAGTTAGTACATTTAGATAAAATAATTAAACAAAAGGAATTTACATCAAAATCATCTAGTGCAGCAGCCAATTCACCGGGTCCATCGTATGGATGTCCACCAAGTCCAGATCGTCCCTGAGCAACATCCGATATGGTATTTACAGCTTCACACACTTGACGAAAAACAAAATCACGATTTGCTTTCGCAGCAGCTAACTCAGGATGTCGGACATAAACTTTTGAAGCAGTTAGCAGCATTGTTGAATGCTTCTTTAACAATGCTCTAGCTGCAGCAAGGTCGTCACGTAGTTGTGGGTCTTTTAATTCCTGCTGACGTTTGGCTGCTGCCTGCATAAGTTCTGTTGCATTGCGTCCAAAAGCTCGAATGCTATCCATTAGCTCTCCTTGGCTGGATGCATTTTTTAGCTTCTCCAAATCATCTTCCACCTGAAAGCATATTATGATGCATTAAAATAAGTACTGACATTTGGATAGTACCTGACACCAAACAGTAAATAAATGACAACTTACAACTCGAAGTGACTTCAAAAGTAAGTGCACATCCACCATGTCGGCTAAAATTAGCAACCTTGTCACAGCAGATAATAAATTACGAGCTGCACGAACCATGTTTCCACGCTTTAACGAAGAGCACGGGTCGTCCGCGAATTCACGAGCAGCCAAACTCATAGCCTCTCCTTATCGTGAATAAAAAACGAATAAATTAAACATGACGCAAATTCTGAAGAATCTATACGGAATTTAAAGACTCCAGTACGACGTCGGTGACTAACCTGTTTTTCGTACTTCGTCCACAGCAGCCAGCATTTCTTGTTTTATATCAGGATTTTCATGAGCAATTTGCTCTCCCTTTTCAATAAAATTTTCAGTAGCTTTTTCCACTGCAGCTACAAGTACATGTGCTCGCTTAGAACGTCCTTTCTTTTTCTTTGATGGTCCTTTGGTGTTTACTAATGTTGTTACCTAAGATTTCCAATAATATTAACTTTACGCGTAAGAACATTATTTGTTAATTGCCGTAATCAGCTTTACTAGTATCTTGATCGTTATCAAAAGCATTATCAACGAGTTACACTAAGAGCATTGCTAGGTTAATCACAATCTACAGGTGACAGGTTTTACAATCTACGACTGAGTACTAGTAATTTGTGCAACTACGTGCCACGAGGCAGTCAGATTCACAACACAACCTACGTAAGTGCGTAAAATAATCCAAATTAAAAGAAATTCCTTGGACGAAATAAATACCTGCATAACCAAAGGTTCTAAGGTCAGCTCAACTGAGCGAGTACGTATTTCAAGATTTTTAGGATCCCACTTCAGGACAATTTGTCCTGTTTCCGCTTCAGCACCAAGAGCCATGGTGGAATATTAGATTACTTCTCGCAAACAAATAAAAAGTGCACACAATATAAATTAACTACAACAAAAACTTGAACTGCAAAATAGGAAAATGATGTGAGAAAATAATTAAATAAAGCAAATGTAAACTGGACGCGAATAAAAGAAAATAATACCAATTTTAATACCATGCACAAACAAAAACAATTCTCCACTTATTATTTCCGAGGCTCTGGGAAGTTAATTAGGCAACAATGCTGAAGATGAGCTGTAATATAAATAAAAAGTAAATGACGTTAAAGGATGTATGACTCATTTACCTGTATGACTAAAGGTTCCAATGTTTTTTCCACAGACATTGTGCGAATTTCGAGATTTTTTGGATCCCATTTTAGGGTAACGTGTCCAAAATGATCCAGAGACATTGTATTTGTATGTTCGTATATTTATATTATGTAAAAATAGAATGAGCTCGACTCACATCAGATACTGCAAATTTAAGAATTAATTACAATATTATCATAACGCTAGTAACATTCAGTGACAGCTAGAGTATCTAAAGTCGAGTGGGTAAGCCGTTAGGAGCACACTGTCCACTATCACCCAAACCACTACACAACCACTGGGCCCTCCATGCGTCTGACCTTTGATTAAAACCCATAAGAAAATTCTATCAATATTATTTCACACTTATACACGGAAGTGTAGATAACCAAAAAGAACACAATCCGTGACAATCGTTCACAACAAATACGTACCGCAAGTTCTTGCACTACTCATAAATAATACAAAACCATACATACAACATATAACCCATGACTCCGAACGAGGCCACGGAAGATAGCATTCATTCTCGGTACACATAACTCAATCATAACATACCTAACTCCCTTAACTCTCCAGCAAGGCTATACATTAAATAACACTTTTGACTTTATTGGCTATGTACTAAAAGCTATAACCACGACGATTAACTCAATCTACCTCTATGTATGACTTCGGTATCTTTAATATATTCTTAATAAAACTGCCACCATCAAAAATTTACTGTTTAATTCACTTCAATTAATTCAAGCCGAATAGCTTGGGACTTCAGTTAGATGCTCAACACTAAAGGATGACGTCACCTTTACATTGATACTTTCTCTTCGGGACCATTCACATTTGACTACACTCTTTCAGGGAGGGTGGTATACGCCAATAATGACCAAATTATGATCAAAACATGGGCGGAAGGTCTATTACAAAAGCTTCTATACATACGTTTTTATCCAGTGGCGCCTAACATGGGTCTAAATTAGATTAAAATCAAAATTCCAACAATTCGTGATTTGCAATTTGGAAAACAATGTAGAAGAACAGGAAACACAGTTAAAAAGAGTTTTGTGCACAAACTAAAATCAGTAATTATATTGGGGGTAGGGTAGGCGGGTAGAGCCGGCTTGGCTGGATTAATGACCAAATGTTAATCAAACTGTATACAGATGACAGAGAGGGAGGGGTCGATTTTTTGGAGTTACGTCATAATATGTAATATGTGAAATGGTCCATTATTTTTCTGAAACTAAAACTAAGAATTATTACACCCACCAAGTCAAACAACGATGACAAACAACAATTGACAATATGACGTAAGCACATTTCAATGCCATTAGTTAAGGATCAACAATTGACAACTGAATTGTTTATACAATTAATTATTTATTAGTAATTATAACTATATAATATACTTTAAGTTCAATCCTGTACCGATAACTGGCAACTAGCCTCACCAACTCTTAACACTTAAACAACCTCACACACACCAACTGATATCAAAACTGTCTGAATTTATTGTTGAATCAAAAATGGAAGATGAACATGAATGAATGAACACAAAAACAAAAATGCCGAAATCAACCAACACTCGATCAACGGTGGGACACAGGCATGGCATGAGTATACATAGTCCCAGATCGTTTACTATCACCTATTTACTATTAATGATTAACGCGATGTACTGTTACTCACGATCACGATTCACGATTGATGAATAGTTCTATTCTATTCTTAGAACGGAAACACGACCACCAATCAAAAATACGATACGATACTCAACGTCTCTCTTTTTACCGATACCGATGACTGACAACGACAACGGTAAACGAAGAATAATGAAATAAACAGAAATCCAAAAGGAATTAAAAACCCATTGTTGACTGTAGGTAACTGGAACTGGAAGTGTCAAGTGTAGAATGGGAAAGTGAAATTACCGAATTTTGGTGTAGCTGCGGTTCATGGATGACGATGACGCTGATATGATTTTTCGGTTAAGTTTGTGACTGGAGGTGAAGGGAAGTGATAGGTGAATGATAAATGGTGAGTGAGGAATGGCAAGTTGTTGGGTTTGGGATGTTTGGTAAGTAGATTGGAATTGGTGGTGATTAAGTGGGGATAATGACGATGTTGACTACGAGAATAAAAATGATGACTTGTTGTTGCAAAGAGCTGACTGAGAGGATGAGGAAAGGGCTGAAGATGTGTGAGTTATTGGATGGTGAGTATTGGGAATGCGACAGCCGAGGGAGAGGAAGAGCATTAAAGCAGGAACACGAACGGGCGACGGGGCAACACACTCGCAGTACTCGCACACTTAACCGTACAGGCATAGGCGGCATCCACACAGCCAGCAGTGGAGCAAATGCAATCGCATCTCACGCCCCACCCCAATCTCCGTGAATCATTTCCTACGCTAAACCTCAAACCGACGTCATTTCAAACGCCCTAGAAGCAACTTGCACTAGCCTAAAAGCGAAATGGGCTACATCCTCATTTAAACTGAAGCACGGAAGTCACCTTGCGTTGGAATGAAGTCATCCTGCCTCTGAATGCATGTGGATACGGGTCATTTTGACTGTTGAGCGTTTGCATTGCCAGCTCCTCCACTCGAACCCACTTGCATTGAGACGGCCACACACGAAACCATAGGAACCCAGTGCAAACCACTGACCGCACTCAAATGACTGAATGCCACGGAAGAAATCCCTCGTAACCTGGCACATTCCTCACGCCGCAAAAACCCAGGTTTCCCTGGCCTCTCGGAGACACAGGTCTTCTGTCACCCCCTTCCGACCTACACACGGCCAACGGAAGTGCCAGCAAACACCTTCCACTCCACCGGTCTCTACGACACAACTACACTATACGCGGGTCCACACTGAAGATGCAAGTCTACCACTTCCTCCGTCCTTACTCATTCATTCCATCAACCACCATGGCACCATGTTCAATTACCTTGTGAATTATTCCTTATATTCTCCCTTCCCCACACAATCACTCGCATTCGCATTTAACATATCTCCCAGACTCCGCTTTATTATCACTTTGTAATTATCATTATCACCTCACACTTTCAAAAGTCAAAAGTAGGTTTCAATTTTCATAATTCAAATTACTCTCATATAACATTTCTTTAAATACATTTACACTTTCAGCCTTTTTATTTTTGACATCACTCAAGTTTCTTCTAAAGACAGTTACTCCTTAGTTTTGAAAAAGGGTAAAGAAATGATGCTGTGTCTTACTGTGACAATAGTTGTTGCTGGTTTTTCTGTTCTTTAAGAAGGGGCGAATTGGCTGGTTAGTTACTAATTACACGTTCAATTAAATTTTCTGAATTGAGTTGCGCTGATGCATAAGTACGTTTGACGTTATAATTAGATAGTTTTTTTGCTATGGTATTATTGGTATTGCAATTGCGCTGCTGCTCATCATTCATATTAATGTCAGACTGAATTTGCGTACAAACCAAATGCTCTAAATTGTGCACTTTGTTTCTACTTTGTTTGATATTTAGTAGCTGGAGTTACTTCACTGACCAGTAGAAGCTGAACTTGCAAGAATGTAGTAATTACTATATATGTAGTACATATATAATTACGCTTCGTGATGATTAGTGATTTCTTTGATTATATCGGACCTACGTAGCTACTTACGTAAGTGGATGAAGAACGGTGTAAAATTCAAGTGATATAAATCTTGTCTTGGACTGATTGGGCCTCACTACTCAGTTCAGCATCAGTTCATGTGTGGATATGAAAAGAAGCCTTATAATTAATTAATTGTGTCTGAAGATGAAAATTGAGCAGAGTGTATAGATTACATTTCTAGTCTTCCACTGACTGACGTTTGAGTGTGAGTTGTGTTTCTTGCATGGTGTTCTCGCATCGTACACAATCCCTTTACCTAACACCTGAGTAATCTATAGTAGTGCTCTAGATCGTGATTGTTCACATTTCCCCAAAAGTGGAAGCAACGATTTACAATGTCCTACACCGAGCTGGAAGCTGGATACAAAGGACTGATCGGCTGTAACTATCCTCAGTTCTTTAGTGCTTGTAATTCAATTCCGCAGTATGGCCGACCACGGGTACATTTTACATGTTATCAATTAATAATTAATTATCCATCATTTTGCTGTTCGGCTCCAAACAGACGACATTTCTTTTAGATCATTTAGATAATTGTATATATACAACTGATTTCTCCGTTGTGTTTATTTTCCTTCATTTAAGTTACGCTTTTAAGAAATGTTAACATTGATTTAAGTGCCTGCTTTTCTTTTTGTTTTTTATTTATTATTATGGTTTTACAATATAATTTTAAATATGATTTTGACATGATGTTTTGCGTTGTTTGTTTCTCAGTTATTTTGTTTCGAACCTTTGTGTCATACTTTATCCTTATTCCAAATTCAACTGTAATTTATTTCATACCCTATCACCTTTCATCTATAGTTCTAGCTTAGTTTTGGACCAATTATATGTAGATGATAGAAGATTTAATGACAACTAATGATAACTAGAATAAGCGTTTGATCCATATCCTATTGACCACTGCTTAATCTGAAACGGTCATTTTTCAGTTTCTAATTATCATGGAAGAGTAACAATTGAAACTACGCTTGATCGCGTACTTCATACTGTAAAACAGTCGATTGTTTATTCTTCCTCCAAGTATCCTGTTAAGTCTATGAGGAATAATGAGGATGTTACATTTTGTCAAGACACTATATGTACATAAGAAGTTAGCGAGGGCAATCGAGAAGATTTCTACTATTTTCGTATTGTCTCCATCTCTCTCTTTTGCTCGATTAGAATTTAATTTTAACAGCGCGGTTAAATAATTTATTCCCCAATATGTTATCTTTGTAGCTCCCCTTTGCAAAATAGTCATCAAATACTTCCCGATTAGATTATCAGTTTTAGTAATGCATTCCTTTTCGATCGTCACGTTATGTTTATTCGTTGTTTTACGCACGTACATACTTACATAGGGCATCAAGTGAACTATGAAGACACCGTTAGTCAACGACTGTAATTCAGATCTAGAGTATCTCTGATTACTGTATTACGTATGTAATCCCAGTTTCTTGCGTTTCCTTTTTGTTTTTTTGATTATTTAAAGTTTCAGTTGGTACGAGGGAAAGTAGAAAAATAATCAGTTGCTTTTCAGCATTGCATTGGTTTGTCTTAATTTATTGTGTAATTTTAAGTATTCGGGGAATATTAAACGCTTTCAGATACCAATGGCCGAAGCGGATGATGAGGGAGTTGACGAGTGTTTCGATGATAAACAAGTCGTTGTGGGAATCTGTGCGATGGCAAAGAAATCGGAATCAAAGCCCATGAAAGAAATTTTGAACAGGCTCAATGAATTCGAGTATATCAAATCCATTGTATTTCTGGAGGAACAAGTTCTCAAGGTTACCTTTTCTACACCGTATAGGAAAATTTATGTGATATAAACTGGCTAAGTAAAAGTAATGAGTTATCTAGCGGAGTCAGTATCTGTGTAAATTCATGCGAGGCTTGGAAATTTGGGTAGGGCAGGCCATGTAATGGGAAACAAGTTGTCTCTTTGTGTAATCAAACCTTGAAACGTATACGTCAAGACTTTCCAGCATTTTAAAGTGACTTTTGTTCGACAATGATGTTTTTATCCCGGCAGGTAATGAGATTCATTCATGTCCCACCGGAAATGTGGTCATGGTAGTATAAACTAATTTGATACAGTATTTTCAAGTTGTGTTCGTAAGTCGTAATGATTTTGTTGGATCGGATGTAAGTATAAACTGATTATATTTTTCTGCTGGGTAAAGTAATTTAGTTATATTTTTATGCCATGGTTTGTTGATTATATTTGGATCGATTAACAATACAGTATTAGTAATGCCCCTGAGGCGTTCTTGTAAAGTATAACTTGTAAGTATTAAATTCACGTTGGATTGTATATAAAAATAACAAGGAGCATAAAAAAGTGTAACTAGAAGCAGAAGCAGATAATAATATCGTTATGTGCCAATGTGCCAAACTAAACTGAGCTATAGCTACAAAGTGTATCACTTCATATTTAGATCGATGGAGAAATTAAGATAAGATTTCGTTACGGCCAATTTAGTCATAACTGCGGACATTCGCTACTCAGTGTATAGATATGCAAGAAGTTTCTGTGAACTTAAGTACCGACTGCAAACCATATTAAATGCTAGATAATCCTCTTGCAGAGGATTATCATAGATTGCATCTTCAACGATTTTGTATGCAAGATGCATCATTACATAGGTATTTAAAGCCTGTAGGTACTCTAAGAGATGGATGTGCATACAATGTGATGATGGCGAATAACATGAAGTTGATTTATTAGTGTTTTAAAAGGTGCTTTAATTTGCATATTATATTTCAGCTACCAGTGGAAGAATGGCCCTTGTGCGACTGTCTAATCTCATTTCATTCGAAAGGATTTCCGTTGGATAAGGCAATCCAGTATTCTAATCTGAGAAAGCCTTACATAATAAACAACATAGATATGCAGTACGAATTGCAAGATCGAAGGAAAGTGTATTCAATTCTCAAAAATGAAGGAATACTTATTCCCCGCTATGCTGTCCTGGACAGAGATTCTCCAGATCCTAAAAGTATAGATATGTTTGGGATTATCGTTGAAAATGGCTAAATTATATAAAATCTAATTGTCCCTGTTTTGATGTGGAATGCTTTTAATTTAGATAAACATTAATGTTTTGTTTTTCTCGTTAGTGCATGAGTTGATAGAGTCTGAAGACCATGTCGAAGTTAACGGTATTTGCTTCAATAAGCCTTTTGTGGAAAAACCAGTTTCGGCAGAAGATCATAACATATACATTTACTACCCGACTGCAGCAGGAGGTGGAAGTCAGCGTTTATTTCGAAAGATTGGCAGCAGAAGCAGCGTTTACTCCCCTGAATCTCGTGTTCGCAAAACAGGGTCTTATATATACGAAGACTTCATGCCTACTGATGGAACGGACGTGAAGGTAAGAGTCAGATGGTGGAACTTTTTCATGCCTGTGAATATGTGATTAGGTACCTTTATAAAATATTTCATTGTGAGCTTGATATCTACGTCGGTTCTAATAACTCTGTTATATGCTAATTGCATAGTGTTTATTTTTCTTTGCTTGATAATTTGTAGGTTTACACAGTGGGTCCTGATTATGCTCATGCTGAGGCAAGGAAATCTCCAGCTTTAGATGGAAAAGTAGAACGGGATTCCGAAGGAAAGGAAGTTCGCTATCCTGTCATTTTGAGTGGAGGAGAAAAACTAATAGCACGGAAAGTTTGTCTGGCCTTCAAACAGACTGTTTGTGGTTTTGATTTGCTCAGGTAGCACAACATTTTTGCTATTTTTTATTCGTATGTTTATTCATGCCGAAGTATTTTTGCAAGAATTCTTGTTTAGTTTTTCATATGTACTAGAGCAGCAGGGTATTTGAGTTGCAATCGATGTTTTGTTTAGTTTGATTCACTGTTGCGAAAACTGAGTTATATGATGATATTAAAAAAATTTCAATAACCTACTACATTTCGCATAATGCATATGTTTCATCATTTTCAGAGCGAACGGGAAATCTTACGTTTGTGACGTCAATGGATTCAGCTTTGTAAAGAATTCCAACAAGTACTACGATGATTGTGCTCGTATTTTAGGAAACATGATTCTTCGAGAATTGGCCCCAACGTTGCATATCCCTTGGGCCATTCCTTTTCAGCTGGATGATCCTCCAATTGTTCCGACTACGTTTGGTAAAATGTAAGCTGAATACCATAAAACAAATGTGAATTACTTTTCCTCCCACGAATATTTCCAAGCGATTTAAGCTTAAGCGTGGAAGCTCCTTAACCCTCTCCTGTTTCTGCTGTATGTAAATATATACTTTATGGTTCTACATTTACGATTTCTATTTTTGTTGATCTTCTTGTAGGATGGAATTAAGATGTGTGGTTGGAATTATTAGACACGGCGATAGAACACCGAAACAAAAAATGAAAATGGAAGTTCGACATAACAAGTATGTATAACGTACAAAGTTTGGTTTATGTAAATATACTTTTGTTGCATCGTAGTCTGTAAATACATGGTATGTACGTAATGTGATAAAATGTAAATATTCAAGATTCTTTGAGCTATTTGAAAAATACGGAGGAAGTCCTGAAAATAATGTTAAGCTTAAAAGACCGAAGCAACTACAAGAAGTTTTGGATATCGCTAGATTTCTTTTATCAGAAAGCCAGAATCCCAAAGACCCAGAAATAGAAGAAAAACGAGGAAAATTAGATCAACTTAAAAGTGTGTTGGAAATGTAAGACAGGCCTAAAAAATAAGCGTTGCAGAATATAATTAACTTAATACATTTCATGTTTTGGTTGTAATGCAATGTTTTAAAATGATATAGGTATGGGTATTTTTCTGGTATTAATCGTAAGGTTCAACTTAAATATCAACCAAAAGGTCGACCACGGGCTTCAAGTAGTGATGACGGTAAGTTATGGTTATGATAATTTTGCTGGTTCTAGTTCAGCTTTAAAAACGAACGATTAAATCCGTAATTTATAATCCATCGTTATTTATCTGTACAATAAAATATTTCTAAAATGTGTGAATTGAAATATCGAATATAGACACTCCGAAAGAGCCATCTCTAGTACTCATATTGAAATGGGGAGGTGAATTGACTCCAGCTGGACGCGTTCAGGCTGAGGAACTAGGCCGAATATTTCGTTGTATGTACCCAGGTGGACAGGGTATGGCATGCTTACACCTCTCCTATCCGACTAATTATCCTACAACTCCCTCAGTCGCTATATTCGCTTGATTTTCACCACTTTAATGATTTTCATCCACAGTAGTCGTCTGGATTATTCCTTAGCATTTGTGGGGCGAAATTATTTTACTCATAGGGTTAAGCATTAATTCTTAACCCTTTGATGCAGTGTCAACCAAGACAAATTTTAGTTATTACTGGAATCGTTTCCCCAAAATGAATGATTGTCATTGTTATTCTACAAGTTCTTCAGTAATAATAATAATATTTAAAGTCTGAAAGTGCATACCATAGCTGAATTAAATAGCATGTTTCAGGTATTGGGCTCCATTGTGAACCTCGTTTCGCATCTTACTTTTGAATGTTGTTAAAAAGGGTAACATTTTGTTAGCTGAGTAAAAATACATAGATTGATAGAAAAACTAATACTATGTAATGAATGTTTCACTGGTTTTGTCAGCCAATGATCGTGACCATCGATCCTCCTGCGATATGTAATTAAATTGTCCAAAACTAAACCGAAACCATCTCGTCGAAATACTCAGTACTGGTACTACTGTAAGATCTTTCCTTTATTCAGCTAGTAGTTAGCTTAGCAGTCTGTAGTGGAAACAGTTCATATAAAGCGGGTTAACTACCTTCTGTGTATAGCTTACGACTACGTCTGTACGGAGACTTTAGATCTGTTTATACGAAACAACCCGATTTCTTCCTAGAAAGTAACTTTACAATAAGTAGTCAGTAGTTATTAATCTTATATTAATAGTTATTTAGTACTCAAGTAACACCAACACGCTGTCTAGCATGGCTTTGCCAAACTTTTGCTTACTAGAATGCAATCCTTGGTGTAACGTTCCTTAATAAGCTGCCCTCTGTCTCAGTGTTGATTAGCATGTCATTCATTACATTCGCAATACAATCAACCATTCGGACATGAGTGTTATTATTTTGTTTCTAATGGTTGCCTATGGGTGTTCCTTAATAGGTGAGTATGCAGGTACTCAGGGTTTGGGACTTCTGCGATTGCATTCAACCTACAGACATGATCTGAAAATTTATGCTTCGGATGAAGGACGAGTTCAAATGACTGCTGCTGCCTTTGCAAAAGGCCTTCTAGCCCTAGAAGGTGAACTGACTCCAATTCTGGTTCAGATGGTTAAATCGGCTCATACAAATGGTCTGCTAGATAACGACTGTGAATCGTCCAAATTTCAGAGGCAGTAAGTTCCATCATCTTCTCTATTGTTTCTGTGGAATCCGGACCTTAATTCTTTGAATATGACTGAAGTATTTGCTGTTTGTTAGAGTGAAACAGAAGTTACACGAACTCATGCAAATGGATAAAAACCTGACTCCTGAGGACATGGAAAGGATCAATCCTTGTGCTTCCAGCAGTGTAAACAAAGCTCTTGCTTTCATCAAAAACCCCTTTAAGTGCTGTGAAAAAGTTTTAGAGTTAATACACAAACTGGTGGGATTAATACAAGCTAAACGGGATGATCCTAAAACAAGGGATGCCGTCCTGTATCATGGGGAGTCGTGGGATCTGATGGCAAGAAGATGGGGAAAATTAGAAAAAGATTTTCAAGCTAAAGGCAACTTTGATATATCGAAAATCCCGGATATTTATGATTGTATTAAGTACGATATTCAGCATAATTCTCATGGATTAGCTTTTGAACAAGCTGAAGAACTTTATATGTACGCCAAGAATCTCGCAGATGTTGTCATTCCACAGGTTTGCATCACTACTACAATGAGTAATGTAGGATGTTCATAACCGATGTATTTTCGTTCACACATTATTTACTTCGATCTTTAAATTAATGAATGAATTGATGGTTTGCGTTCTAGGAATATGGAATGAGCCAGTTAGACAAATTAGCAATTGGGCAGGGAATTTGTGCTCCTTTACTGAGAAAAATTCGGACAGACTTACAGCGGAACATTGGAGAGCCTGCAGATGAATCCGTCAACAGACTAGACCCTAGGTTAGCAGAACCCCGAGTTCGGATAGTAGCCAAAACTGACAATGGCAAAAAGTGACAAAAAGTGGTAAAAGCTGGCAAAAACCGGTAAATGCCAGTGACATGCTACCACTTTTTGGAAGTTTTTACCAGTTTAGGACAATATGTTTGTGTCATTATTTTTGAAAAAGGTGGCATTTATCGAATACTGGGAGAACCAAGAGTCTCTGCGTACTTTAATATTTACATACTCTTAATTGCGTAGTTTAATCGTAATTTTTTTAACAACAATGTAGATACTCGCATGGGGTTTCAAGTCCAGGAAGACACGTTCGTACCCGGTTATATTTTACTAGTGAAAGTCATATACACTCCTTACTTACTATGATTCGGTTTGGAGGATTAGTAGATGTGAGTAAATATGTATGTATATTTGTGCTTACCTATAACTATTTCTAATTTTCTAAGTATGTCAGTGTCAGTATAAAATAAAATTATCACATTTCAAAATAGTTATAATTATAATGTGTTAGTAAGAAACTTCACTGTATGGCTTGTGTTTTTTTATGTGGCAAATGCAGAAAAACGTACAAACAAGTCAGGACGAACAGTGGAATCGTGCTATGGAGTATGTCAGCGCAGTTTCTGAACTGAATTACCTAACTCAAATTGTGATTATGTTGTATGAAGATCCCACAAAAGATCCTTTTTCAGAAGAAAGGTGGAACTTGCTTACATGACTACATAAATCGTTAATAGTTATGTTATTTATTGTGGGTAAAGTGAAATAACGTTTCAGTTTTATATTTACCAGATTTCATGTGGAATTACACTTCAGCCCTGGCGTGAATTGTTGTGTTCAAAAGAATTTACTTCCTGGGCCAGGATTTCGGCCAAATAGTAGAAGCGATTCTGCCAAGTCGTCTGTAAGATTTGCTTTCAATTACATAAGAGTAGATAATTTCCTTGCATTGTTACAATGGGGGTATTGCTTTGCGATTGATTTGTAGGCGTAGGTAGCTTAGATGTTTGTGACGATGTAATAAGCATTTAGCAATTTGTGATTTTAGTTTTAACTATAAATAAATGTGGTGCTGCACAGAGCGTTAACAATGCGCAGGAAACGGAAAAATTGTCACCATCTAAAATTGTGACCAGTGATACTGAGCAAGACCAGTCTTCTCCACCTTCGTCAGCATTTGAAACTGCGGAATCTACTCAAACGAACCCGAGCAACATGTCTAAGCCGATCCCTATTAGGTAAAACGAATTTGTGTTACAAATAGTTGAGAATAAATGCACTCGTACTTCTACCGTTTCGGAGCACCACGTCTCTCACTGCGAAAACTAATTATATTGTTCTTTCAGGG
Organism: Ptenothrix huangshanensis; assembly: GCA_036851915.1. Classification (NCBI taxonomy): domain Eukaryota; kingdom Metazoa; phylum Arthropoda; class Collembola; order Symphypleona; family Dicyrtomidae; genus Ptenothrix; species Ptenothrix huangshanensis. Next base: position 8,679 of record JAAXYX010000571.1, on the reverse strand, counting down.
ATTCGCCGGCTCACAGAGATCGAGAGGCCCGTCCCGGACATGGTCAGAGCAGCTCATTGAAAGGTCAGTATGCTGAAGATAATCGTTTGAGACTGAGTATGTTGCAGATTCATGAGTTGGCTATCCTTTTATCTATGCCTTTCTTACCTGCCAGATTATATCCATGAATTTTGCAGTAATAATTGTTGTTAAACTATTTGTTTACTATAAGGTGATATCGATATCGTGATTAGATAGTTTACCAATATTTTTATATTGACAAGAGACGAGATGCTTTTTGTAATGTGTGTGTTTTAAATAAATTTGGTTGCTTTTTACGATTTTTTTTAACTATATGGGGTGGTCCGTGAAGAGCATGATGACTTCATAGCTTTGACTGAGGACTCCAGTCCAAAAAACTGTTGGGAGACGCATGAGAGACAAAGACGAAAAAATGATGAGAGTGACAGTGACAAGGATAAATGTTGGCCCAGTTCATCTACGTCCTGCGAAAATTCGGCATGTGCACGCTCACTGTTGCAGCGATCAGCCTCCTCATCTTATCCTGAGTTAGCCGCTGTCGCTAGAACCACTAATGTTAATGTTGCTTCTAGCACAAGCACGGACTCAGTAGGCACCATTAAGTCTGTCGGTCGTTACCAGGAAGCTTTCAATAGACGTCGAGCTGGTTTTGTCAGACTCATAAAATGGGTAAAGATTAATTTTCATTGTTATAAATGGTTATGTAGGCAAATTGGAAACAACGTTAACCCGGATGCCCCATTTTAAGCAGTATACTCAAGGTGGTGGTACGAGTCTTTTCTCCACGGCCGTCATCACTGGCCACACTAGGAACGAGCATAACTCCAAAGCTAATCTGGATGTGGAGCGCTTGCCTTGTAAGACAAGAATCATCCAATACAGATTAATGTCTCGTTCGTCTTTTCTATTTTCTTTCTCTTTTCTTTTTTGTGTCCTAAAATCACAAGCGTAAACATTGATCACATTACCTCTTAATAGTATGCATTACTGTTACGTAAACTGACTCCCATTCATGACTATGATTAGTGATTGGGATGAACGTGCCGGGCTTGGACTCTGCAGGGAGATTCCCTTCCATCCGTTCTCTTGAAACACTTCATAATGCTCTATCGTTGAAGCAGCTGGATGCGTTTTTGGAACGGATTGTTTCGGTCAACTACCGACCTGCATCTTCTCTCACTCCTTCTGTCACCTGTTTAGCATCATGCCAAGGTGTGTACATATTCTTTGAGGAACTCTAGTTTTGCCTCCCTTCTCTGCCTTAGTTTTTGCCACTTGCAACGTTTGTCTCTCGTTTACACTTCATCCACTTTCCTAGCATTCAGTTTTCGTTTACGAGAGAATTTAAAATAATTTAATAACTTCATTACACAAGTGCCCGTGTGAGCAACGGCAAATCGTTTCTCTCTGCTTATTCTCTTTGCTCACATAAAGATACTTTTTTCCTGTTTTAATCATGCGGATTACAGGTGCATCACATTCATCTCATTTTTCATCTGTAGATGTATTGAGCATTGCCAGTGAAGATGACATAAGGTCAACTCCGCCGCTGGAAGTATTCTCCACAAAACTCCCCACCAGCTTTTCTCCATCTTCCAGTAAGAGTTGACAATTTGAGAATAACTACATTTATAATACTTTTCCTTTGCTATTTGCTTTCATACAATTGCAAACACACACTATTCTAGCATGATAAATGTGTTACTCTGGTGCTAGGCTTAGGCTGGAGTGGGCCTCCGTCTTACGTGTCAAGTGGACAAACATCGCCACTCAATCCACTTATTCCAGACTTACCGAAGAATGTTACTGCTGGTAATTCCGGCAGTGCTGTAGTGACTTCCTTTACTCCGGTACCAGTTGTGGGATTGGATGTGGACGTTTCACCTCCACCTACAAATCTAACTTCCAATACCGAAGTCAAAAAGTGCTCAAGCTTTGAAGATGATTGATTATTGTTCGTCATTATTTTATTTAATCTGGTTTGTACTTAACCCATACCCACTACTGTCCCTAACAATCAACTCGGTGGCTCTTGTCTCTAATCCAGTCAAATCAACTTTCCATTAATTTTTTTTCATTTTATTTGAGCAAGAAACCTAATGAAACCCATTCGTGGTAAGGTAATTGCTATGCACAGGTGTGTACATACCTCAACCATTAGATCCCTTTTTGATTTGATTGTATGCACAAGTTTAGGTAGCTAACTGTCATTACATTGTTTCGTCTTCACCTATCACTAGTCATTTGTGTTACTATATTTTATCTACAGTTTCAAGTTCCTACCAATTATTCTTCATAAATTCTAGTCTATCTAACGAAATCTACCTATTATATTATGTGTATATATAAGGAACGGAGGTAGATAATCTTCAACGATCATTTTTGAAAGTAATTTATTTTGTTGGATTATTGTAAACTTTGCAATATAATTAATTACATTGTTTTTGTTTCATGAAAGAGTGCAACATAATGATAAGGATAGTGGTAGTGTTTATATTCGACGTATTATTATTTACGAAAGAAAATCCCTGATTATAATAATCATAATTTCTAGTACATCGAGATTATAATGAACATACCGATGTAACTCATACTTCACAGAGGAAAGTTGCAACATATGCTTAAAGACTTACAAGTATTTTTCTAGATAATTAACTCTTCTTTTTGGTACATATTGAAATATTCGGAATCACAATCGCATGGAGGGATATTCGATGTAACTATGTACAATTCGCATTTATAGAATGTAGTTTAATAAAACCGTTTGTAGCATTAAATTACTTTATATTTATAGACATAGTTAGTACGTATTTGTAGGTTCAACCGAATCGTGGAATGAAGAATCCGTCAATAATCATTGAACAAGATTATCCAGATACAGTTACATATTTACACCAGATTGTACTTATATTATACAATTATTACAAGTACCTACGTAGGTACTACCAAATATCTTAGGAGAAAGTCATACGCAAAATCAAATGGTGCACACGAGTATTGCAGATTGTTACTGTTCATATCCTCAGTTGTGAATTGAGTTGGATATTGAAAGCTGAAACTCTATTGATGTTGAAAAGTTTACAAGTGATTAGCGATAAGTAACTATTTCTGTTGAACACTTTTGATTGCATCGCGTTAGTTCTGACTACAGTATTTACTTAATTTTATTTGTAGGGTTGGGAAAAAAATTAAGGAAATCAAGATATTCTAACCAAAGGGTGAAAAACAAGAATTTTATGTTGTTTTAAAAAATCGGAAATGTGATAAAATATTGTTATGTACGAGAATGACCAGTTGTTAATTGTTGTAAAAGCAAGAGAGACTTTACAATATTATTAGAATATTCTACATTATTTAATTACAACGACTAAACCGTAGATGATTTAATAAAATTACAAAATGGAGGCAACAGAACTGTCAACTTTTGCCTAATGCAATACACAGCGTTGCATAAACGAAATTGTTCTCCACTTGAATTCACATTATTGAATCATTCATTCACGTATTTTTGTATACGATTCTTGTATACTATATATACTTATCGCGAACACCTCAACAGTTGCAACCCATAACTGTTTGACAGAAAATAAATGTTCTCGCAATCCCAAATACTTGGATGGTCCCTGTATAATGCAAAGATGGGCATAGATTGTCTCCAGTTGTTGTACCTCACAGTATACATGCTTTGGCAATGCTACTAGGCCCCTGGCGAATTCGAGATCAGATGTTCTCCCCTGAATGTACTTGTGTTCTCTATCCATGAACGAGTGTAAAGTAGGATGAAAATATTTCCTCTCCTTCGTCAATATCACGTACAGCCACTAGTGGAACTAGCTTCAAGCCTACATCGTTGTTAACTGGATCATACCAAACATTGGGTAGAAAACGCCACAGATGAAGAGGTAATGTGACTATTGGTTTATTGGGTGGTCCAGGTAAGGGCAAATTGCATTCTTGATAGACAACGTTGTGTGGGTACGATTGGTTGCTATTATTGACATACTGACCCATATTCAGTGGACTAATGGGATGAGCAGAAAGCCAAGTCAAGTCACAACATGGAGTATTCCAACCAAACTGGTCCCTGTGCCCACATGAGTTATATATGGCCTTGGACAATCGTCTGTCGTTGCCATCAATCAGAATTCCAGTCTTGCAGCGGAATATAAACTGGTTCTTTATAGAAGCAAAAAACAATGGATCCGAAGGCAAGTAGATCGTTCCTGGATACAAAGCTGTTCCGCATCGATTCATAACAAAATCACACATCAGTATTAAAACAAATGACAACTAGTCCAACAATATATGCTTTTTGGCAAAATGACCATGCCCATGTTGATTGGAATAGCTTCGTGTGAAATACACTTACGACTTACCTACTAGTGATCCACACTTTACAGATCCGTTGCGGACAAAGACTCCATTTCCGGCCTTAGATCCTAAGATACTCGTTCCCTTTTCGATGTGAAATCCCAACACGTCACGCATAATCTCCTGATTCTTTTTCTGTGCTGCTCTTAATTCTCTGTCAGTACTTTTTGGACTAGATGGGAACGTGAATTGTTGGAACATTTTTTCTAAATTCATTCTCAGTTGTTCGTCAGTGATGAATTTGTCTTCTGCGACGCTTAAATGATGCACTTTTAAGGGGTTTAGATTTTTCATATTATTTTGGTCTATGTCTCGAGCAGCAGTAGTAGTTGTAGATGATTGTTTTTTATTGTTCATAGTAGTAACTTTAATATTTGGTCCCTTAATCACATCCTTCTTACCGCTCTGATATATTTGAATTGACAGCCATGGCACCAATCGGTATTTATAGTTGTTCCACAAATTGTTCAGACGGTGAAACATTTAAACGAACGTTGCGTACGTTAAACCAATAATAAATTGTTGCTTGTGTGTATTATATTTTTCTCTCAGCCTAAGAGCAACGATTAACGGTGTCATTGAATTATTATTTTCCTTCTCAACAAATCTTGCTTCTTGTTTTCGGTTTCCTACAAAATGTGTCAGGTTTTCCATAATTATTTTTTGTGTTTGCTGCAATAAGACAAGACAATTCGGCCAAAAACATGAAACGAAAATATAGAATTATCACTTGAACCAAACTATTTTTAGTTCATTTCGATGAATGCCTAAAGGAATGTCAGTTACAGTTCATCATTATCAAATAATAGCATGCCTAAAAATTCCATTGATGAGTAAAGTGAAGTAGAAATGGGAGCAGTAATGCTACAGCTACAGCACATGTCAAGGTTGAAATGTAACGCAAAGACTAGTCATAATTCATATCGAGATAGAGTATTAGCCAGACTGAATGTGTTTATTGTCTAGACTAGACTGCAGCCATGTCTGTCTGTCTGTGTTGCCTTCAGAACTTGATATTTATAGACTACTCAAAAGTATTGGTAGTTCTCCAAAATTGTTTTCAATTATCTGTACACAAAAAACAACTTATGTACCGGACATTAACACAGTAGGTGGCAACTGGCAATTAAAAAACTTTAAATGATCTTTTAAATGGAATGTGAATGAAATACATGGATTGTAGCCTCCCGCAGGAAATTCGACTCGCTTTTCATTTCCATTTACTGATTCAGATAGAGAAAGCACCACATCCAATCACTAATTGTTGTCAACTAGGCATTGCATTATTCAAAGAACCTTTGAAGAACCCACTAAATTCCTCAAAGGGACGTAAACCAATCAACAATATTTTTAATTCCAACACATATAAATAACGGTATGTACTTATGTAGTTTCATTTCATTGAATTTGGTTGAAATATACAGAACCAAATCAAAAATTTGAAAGTGCCAATTTATTCCACATTTTCTGCTCTACAAACTGCAATTTCAAACCCTTTTTGGGAAAAATGTCGTTGTTGCAACGTTTCTTTGAACTGAATCGATTTGAATTTTGAAAATTGAACCAATTCAGACTACTGATTTACGTCTAACAGCCTTCGAGCCTAAGAATTTAAACAAGTAGTAATTGTAGACTTGAGTCTTTCTAAGTTCGGTTCACTTCTTTTTCTGTCGCGATTTTTCTCACAGATATACTCGGGGTAAGCCTTCAAAAATGACTAGTGCTCCTATAACGTATGGTTGGTAGCTTCTTTTTCAAGGCTAATTTTAACCTTTACGAAGGTTTCTAGGTTTTTCTTGAAATGATCATTAAGGCGACCGGAAAGCATAAAAAGCACAATGAAGCCTACGACCCCCGGTCGCGCCATTTTTTGTTGCCATATAACCTAACAGATCTGTAAACGTAAAAATTTTTTTTTGAAAAAGCATAAAAAGCAAAAAAAGCATTATTATGAGGCTCGAAAAGGCATAAAAAACAAAAAAAGCATAATGCGGCTCGAAAAGGTATAAAAAGCAAAAAAATCATGAGGCTCGAAAAGGCATAGAAAGCAAAAAAATCATGAGGCTCGAAAAGGCATAGCAAGCAAAAAAGCATATTGAGGCTCGAAAAGGCATAAAAAGCATAATGTGGCTCCAAAAAGTGATACAAAGCTTAATAGAGTTTCGAAAAGTAAAATATAGTGTAACAACTAAATTTTTTCTACGAAAAGTGAGGTAAAACAACTTTTTGTTTTTTGAAAGTATTACGGCAGCTTTTTTAATACAAATCAGTATTTTCTTAGAAGCATAAAAAGCATAATGAGGCTCGAGAAAGGCATAAAAAGCATAATAAGACTGCAGAAAGGCATAAAAAAAGCATAATGAGATTTCAAAAAAGCATAAAAACAGCATAATGATATATTCCCGAAAAAGCTCAAGGGCAGGGTGAAAAAAAGCATTCGGCCACCTTAATGATCATTATCATGCAACACCGATTATTTTGATTCTTCATAATGAAGGATAACTATAGAACTACTGATATCTGTGAAGTAACTAGATGTCAAAAAATTAAGATTAAACATCTATATAACTCCTTCAATCAAGATCAATCAGTCATACTCGTCTTTATTTGTTATTTGTTGACGACCTTGTGATGATATAGCATCACTGATAGCTGAATAGCTGACTGTTAACTTTATGTGTGCAACTTTGTAAATCGAAATGATCTATTATGAAATGAAAATAGTTTATTTATGAACATACTTTGTCGAATTCGTATTATAGCCAGTTGCAGTATACCAGACAATCAGTCATCAGGTCAAGAATTTTATGATTTAAGGGTAAAAATCCAGGTTAACGCTGCCTGATTTAGCTTACACTCACGTAAACAATTAAAAGCTCAAACTCTGTTTACATTCAGCAGAATTATCCTATTTACCGTATAATATCTTTAAATTTGTATGAATAGACGTCGTATTGTTTTTGTTTTGACGTGTAATAGGCTCGGAGCAAAATATTTAAGTAAAATGCTCATAGGCACTGGGCTAAATTGGCTATTTAGGCTTGACTTAAAATAAATAAGTAACAAGCACATATTATTTTGAACTCAGCGAACTTTTCCTACTCCCGCTTGCGAGTTTCCAGATGGTTTATATGCAACGTACATAAATGCATGGGGATGGTAATAAATTACACCGTCCTCCAGTTACCTGTCCAACCCACCTTTGCCATTTCACTTGTAAATAATGTAAATCGCGCTTCATGGACTATATATATATACATAAATATATATATATATATTGTATATATATGTATTGTCTCACAGTTACAGTCTGACGTAAGCATCATAATGCGAAACCCCCAAAGCAGTCATAAAGTACGAAACGGAAAGTAGCAACCCCCTCATAGTAGGTATTATAGTATATAAATGTTGTTTCCACAAACAACAACTGAATGGAAATTTTTTCCATTCAGTTCTCCTCCATTCGCGCCTTTATTTAGTTTGTAGCAAAAGGCGCTATTGAACCAAGCTCTAAAGTACCAAAGCACAAATGCTTTACCAAACTTCCCACATCAAGTGGTAGGTGAGACGAGTGGAAAGTATACTGGAAGTTAAATTAACACACATAAAGTTATTTGGGACGGCCCCAGTAAGAACGCCACAAACTAACAACGCAGATTACAATCAGTGCAAGTTGAGCAAAGTGAGTATAACCAGCTTTTTCTCTATTCAGAAAAATAGAAATAAAAGAACTTGAAATATACCAAAAAACAAGAAGAAAGAAGCCTAAAGTGAAATCAGTGTTGCAATAAAAAAACCAGGTGAGCAGTGCTCCCAATAAATTGGTTTTGTTTGCATTTGTGCAAAAGGAATCATCCTGTTTCAAAGCTATCAACATCCAGTTGACCTTGAAATCTGGTGCATTGACGATGCGTACGGTGAGTATTCGTAAAGTTTTGTCTACATATATATGCATTATAAAACAGGGAGATCTTGTGCTTCTATATTTTACGAGGAACAATGTAAATGTACAATTAAAAATCCACTTTAGGAATTATTTTCTGGTTACGTGAAATGATATTGCCGTATTTGTGTGTTACATATTATGAAAGGAGAATAATTGGTAATTGCTTGGATGTCTTTTAGGAAAGCGAACAGGAGAGGGAGAATAGAATTCTGAGTGGATTTACGCGAAAGTACAAGGCAGATGAGGCGAGACAAATTTGCAAAATATTTAAAAGCCGTAAGTGTAAATCAGGTTTAAAAAGTGCATTTATTATCATAGTGAATTAGTAACACCAAATAATT
>JAAXYX010000570.1:0-35369 GCA_036851915.1 Ptenothrix huangshanensis | reverse complement strand
AGGTGTAATGGAATCATGTAATGCATGTATGTAGGTAACTAGGTAATATTACATGTCAAATAATTACAATTTCCGTTGGAAAGGATAGCGGAGCGTCTGTCTGTCTTCTTAACAAATTAATTTACCATGTTCCACAGTGTTTTAATAGTAGTGCTGGAGCAATGATTACGATAAATGTAATTACTACTCCTTCTTGAACTGCATTGGACAAATACTCGTTTGTTGTTCTGGTAGTTCAAGTAATAATTAGTGTGTTCTATAGCTGCGTGTTCACATACACAAATTACTGAATTAGCCGGTCCAACAATTTTTTTAACTCTAGATTAATCAATAAAGTACCCATCCTTCTACTTGAACCATTGTGCATGTATGTAGTTTCCGCTCCTACTTCTTTGGTCATATATATACATAGTTGGAGTTTCGGTAGAAACAAACAAGTGTAGGTAATTACAATTACGATACGATACAATACGATACGATACGATATGATACAGTACGAATCCGACTAGGCAGACAACTAGGAATTACATGGAGAGGGTTTCTCATCATCATGGTATTAATAATACTATGTTTTGTTGCCTTACGATTATATAAAGTATAACAGAAGCATCGAAGCATGTTAGATACTAATATGAGGGCAAGAGCAACGTAAGGGCTTTACCGTTCTTTGCTATAGTAAACTTTCGTTTCATATAAACCATAATAGAAAAAAAGGAAACAAAATAAATGACATTAAGAGCATAAAAGTGAAAAAACTCTTCCCGTAGATAATTATAAAACATACAATTTCTTTTTTTAAAAAACAAGTTTTTTATGACTCCCAACTTATTGTCCGTATGATTAGTATTAGCATTGGCTGTAAAGGAGGAATAAGAAACAAACTAGAAACTAAAAGCTAAGCATTACATACTACATAGAATGTGGTACAAAATAAGAATAAGGGAAACCCTTTGATTAAAGGTTGCATTTTTTTCCTTATGTTTTCTCCCTTCGGGGTAATCCCTTTGCATTTTGGAATATATATATAGAGCACCTCTATAACCTACCTTCTTCTAATTTCATATTACCAGAACAGAAACTCCCTTGGAAAATTATTTTTCTTTAATCGTATCGTCAGAGCAGAGAGAGGGAGAAAGAGAGACTGTTACATTTACCAGAAAAACAAGAAAAAATTTGATTCTGACACACAAACACACCTGAAGCCGCGAAGTCAACGCAAGTTAAAGTAAATTCAAAGCCGAATCAAAAATTCAAGCTGAGAAAAAGTAAAACAAGAGTATCATCCTGCTCTATGCGTAGTTTAAAAAGAGCAGTAGGTGAACAAAGTACGACATGGATGTCTACATGGAAGGACAAGGACCAACTTGGATGAGAAGAAGTTGCCTTCTAATCTAAGTATTTGAGGCATGTTGAATGTTCTCTAGTGCATCACATGGAAATTTTGTTAACTTAACCAACATGCCAGAGCAGAGTTTACACAGTTTGCAAGGATATGGGGATGTTGGAGATAAAGGAAAGGATAAGAACGATATAAAACGATATGAGAGAAATAGAGATACGATAGAGAAAATAGAGATGGATCGTTTCAGCTAATAATATTATTACGTTAAAAAACAATCTTGTTACTTGTTCCTCACAGAATGTACATACGGAGCTATAAATATGAAGATGTGGTGGACGTGGCGTTCTTCCTTCTTGTTGTTATTGTTGTGGCTGGTGCTGTTAGTGAGTGAATAGATAACAACGCATGTAGTTACCTGCCTCAGTTCAGTCCCGAGTCCTATGCACACTCACTGCATTGTTACTCTTAATAGAATCCCATCCAGAGGGAATCCAAAGTACATAAGCAAGAATGAAGTCATTATCCAATTTTCTATAGCGTATCTATTTAGTTCCCTCTATACAAAGTCCAGTACCCTCTTAGAGGTAGTTATACACAGCACCAAAACCGAGTCCAAATCTGAAGTCAAAGTCAACTACATTCGAAGATAGAGCTCATCCTATCCCGAGTCTTACAAGCATTACAGGTATAGATTGGGAGAGGGGGTATCTATTTAAAATCCTAAGTGCCTGCGCTGTTGTTGTTGTTGTGCATATTTATAGCTATGTGTACATCCTCCATTTAGATAATATAATAGAAACCCTTCTGCCGGATGATAATGGATGTTAACCATGTGATTAGTTTAATTTCCTAATTTGAAGTATTATTGTATGAATGGAGAAAAACCTTTGGTTCACTTGTTAGAAAAAACATGATTGATGAGGGGTGAAGTTAATAAGAGAGGTGTGAAAGGGATGCCGCTTCATGTTTTTTTCCACTATACACAAACTTCATATGTTTTTTATATTCAAGACTTCTTCTTCTTCTTCTCGTCTCTTCATCATGGCTCTGGTTCTAACTCTGGTTCTCTTTCTGGTCCTGGTTCTGGCTTGGTCTTCAATCCTTCATGTGTTGTTGCTGTTGTTATTGCTCTGTTCTCTTGTGTAGTTGAATTTTCTTAACAATAATCCTCTTTTCTATTATGATGTCTTATTATTGCCTACGTAAGTGCATGTTAAAGGTCTTGTTGTGAGTGGAGATGATAAGTCGGACTGTTCAGCCGAAATCCTACTCTTGTTCTTCTTGTTTTCGGCGCAACTTTATATCTGTAATCAGTATTTACTAAAAACTAAAAAGATACAAAACATTTACATCACTCCCGCTGTAGTCTGCATACCTACGTAGAATAGAGCCACCATCAGCACTAACACCAACAGCAACCTGCCTCCTTCTTCGTCAACTTGTGCATTAACTAATAGGAGGCATGTGTGTATGTATAGCTTCAGAGAACACTTGGCTGACAGACAGATAATGTTTGAAAGATTTCCTAGCACCGACCTGTACATGGACAGGGACCGCGCTACTTTTATGTACTTTGTTATTTTCAATTTCAATCGTTTTGAATCATATTTTTAACACGTTTTACGTCTTTTTTATGACTGGGTACTATTAGTATGCCTTGTTCATGATTGCTCCAACGAAGCCAGCTCCAGCTACGTCTTCTTGAGCAAAAAATGCACATCCGAGATGGCAATTATCTTTTTCAGGATTTTTCACGTGTTAACTCCAACTTGAGCTCAGCAGGTCATGGTGTTGGACCAGGAATGAGATTTTTGCATCCGAGCACAGGGTCGTCGTTAAATTGTTAAATTGTTACCTGTAAACGAGAATGGAGAACGATGTGGAAATTAGAATTTAGGCGGATTTTTCGAAAAAGAAATTACATGGATCAAGACTCGAATCACATTACAAACAGTCTGACTATATAGGGTTACTTTAACCGTAACGATTTTTCAATTTATGTGGAATCAATATTTCTACCCAGAGCTATATTATTATCATTAAGGTGCATGAGTACAGATATTGAATGTGTAGCTTAACTAGAAGATATACACTTATGGAGCCAGTATATCCATAGCAAGGAAGAAGGCATGGAAGGAGAGAGAGAGAGAGATAAATTTTGAAAATAAAAAATTATAGGGTGTATAAAGTAAAGTAGGTAGGTATGGATGGCTTGACTTTAGCTTTGGCTTGCTTTTTTGGTCTTGTATAAGGCTGTAAAAAATATTATGGAACATTCCATAGACAAGTTTTTTCACAGACACTTCGTTTGATGTTTCAATTTTCCTTTGTACAGTAATTCAATTTTCAACAAATTACTAGTGTACATATATTATAGTTACACGACAAGCAGAGCTACATTTATCCGTCCATGCTCTGTCTTCCTCTCTTTGCCTTGGTTTGGCTTGACTTGACTTCGTCTCATTCCCTTGCCGTTTCCAATAGTAATGGTAATGGTAATAAAGGTGTATGAGCGAACAACTGCGCTCTTTACATATGACCTATGAGTTCAACGTAGGATCCATTGCATTATACTGTATTGGATTAGATTACATTACCTTACACCGCACTGCTTTCATCCACATCCAACAAACCGATCCATCCCATCATTATTATTGCCATCATCATTTACCTGTATTATTTTACCTGCTCTCCATATACATGTGCACTCGTTGTAGGTTCAGAGATCGCTTTAATACTATTACCATCATCATTATAGGCACAGATAGACTGTGGCATTAGAGGAGTGCACAGTCTTCCTTCTCCGTCGTCTCAAAATTCGATTTCTTCCACCATCAGTATTTCCTTGGCTCTTATTTTCTCATTTTAAAATCATCATATCCTCGCAGAGTATCGTATTTGTTGCTCGTTTTCCTATTCCTATTCGTATTCCTGTATGGTTGCCGTCTCTCTCCAAAGTACCTTCAAAGGTACATAAGAGATCGAGATAATTTCTTTATTTCAGGTTTTTTCCGACTTATTGCTTATATTGTGATTTTATCAAAGAGTCAGTTAGATACTAGGCGAGATAGGTAACTGTACAAATTATTATAATGTCCGACGATACCATAACCACAAGCACAAGTACGAGTGCAAGATACCCTAAGATTACTACCTATGCATTCGGCTTTGGTTTTGGTTTGGTCTTGTCTTCTCTTAGTATAGGGTAATTGGTCGCGTACTAGTATTTTTATTGATGATAATTATATGCAAATCATGTAAAATTTAAAAACATCCACTAAATTTAATTTATACATGGAAAATAATAGTTTCTGTACAAAATACAAAATTAATATGAGAACATGAGCGATGTGATGCGAGATGTTAGCATGAACATGATGAAATTCTGTGTTTGGGTAGAGTTGTGGAAAGTGTGCTTGTAAATCCGTATGTTTGGACTCAAGTGCATGTGATATAGTAATAGGGTACGAAAAGACAAGCAAGTTGGACTACACACAACACAAGACAAGACTAATCGTGAAGTAATTGTAATTGTAAGTATTGTACCTGTTCTTCTCCTACTTTTCAGGAATCTAATGCTAATTGTAAGTTTGTTCGTAAGTAGTAGTCATAGTCTCGGAAAGAGTGAGTATCCCAGACGAATACGATGCAAAGGATTTTGCACGAGAGACGTTACGTGCTTATATATATTTAATGTAGTTCTTTCGGTATTTCTTTATGTTTTGGTTGGAAAGGAGATTCCCGAGCGAAACGACGACGATGGTTTTTGATGATGATGTTTGATGTTGATGATGATAAAAAAAATCGATTGCGGTAGCTCGAGACGTCTCTTGATTAAAATTTATTCATTTTTACCCATGTACCTATCCACTTTTCGCTCTCGCTCCTTTCCGCCTTCCCTCTCCCTCCATCCTTCTTTCCTTCCCTCTCCTCACAACTGGCAGAACTACACACAAACATAAAGTTGCAGAGTTACAGCACAGCCACAGTCAGAGTCAGAAACTATGAATTACGGATATAAATCTGTAAATATATGCATATCCTTCTCCTCCCTTCCCTACAAGTTGACTTCAGAAACAAGCTAAAACCGCTGGCTGTCCGTACATGTGTAAACCTTTTATAGAATGTCTACCTACCATTTTGTTTTCCATAATAAGTTGCTTAAGACATATTTGTTAATTTAACTAATTTCCAGGGTACACGTACACCAGGACAGGATACTACAGTTCAGAGTCAGAGCTTCGTAATTTGACTTGGTGGATGTGGAAAGAAGCATAAATACATAAAATATACCAACCTGCCCAAGCACCACATACACACATACCTCGGTATATATAGACAGGCACATCTATATAGCTCTGTTTTATTAGAGTTTTTATACAGGTACAGTTTTAACAAGTTATCGTTGTACCACGACAGTTTTTGCCTACAGACATTATTACATTGCATTAATGCATTAAGGAATATATAGGAAGGATCTGCGTTCTCTTCTCTTCACTCTGCCGTAGTATTATTATATTAGATCAGCTCTACTGTGGCGTGGCCTGATGTGATGGTTCGATCGTATTCGTACTAATACAGATTCATATGACTATGCAGTAGGTATATCTATAGTACACCCGACTTTGTTTCCTCAACCAAGTGATGGGCTCTAGAGTAGAGTAAACTTGTGTATGAGTTCTAGACCAAAGCCAAAAATCAACCGTCACTGACTGCTTATTACTGAACACATAATACACTCATGGCTTCACTTTGCTTTACTTTACTTTAGGTTAGTTCATTTGCTCAAGATACCTAAAGAAGACCAGACCAGAAGAGAAGTGAGAAGAAGTGAGGAGAAGAGACGAGAAGCGAAGAGTCAAACTAACACCAACACCAAGGTACATATTGGCCGTACACTTTGTGAATTAAGATGAAGAAAATTACATTAAAACCTAACACCTACGTAAAAGGAAATAAATATAGCGAGTAGTGTATAGGCGGACTACACTAATTCCATGGCTATAGACTACAATGTACCTACAAAAGTCCACGTCTATCCACATCTAGTTTACAACGAGAAGAAAGAAAGAAACGTTAAATAGTCAAAGTCAACTAGTCCAAGTGGAATAGGGAAGATATAGGTACCAGTGTATAAGAGAGCATGCATAAGCATCTACACCTCAGTTCGAGAGAGAGAAAGAAAAATGATTATTTAGTTCCCTTTTTTTCACCATCTCTCTCTCATTTTCCCCTGACAACTTAATTAACACATCAACATCAAACAATAGATTTTTTTCTAGTTGATCCTTCCCCACAGAGTGTACATACGGAGAGTACGTACACTGCCCAGTCAGCAGTTAAGCTAAGCCAAGCCAAGTCCAAAGCAGGCAACTTATATGTGTTATTAAGTTAAAGTGAATACTTTACACTTATTACCTGACTCGCTCTGTCCAATTCGAACGTGGCTAAGGAAATGCCTATATTCAACCTAACTAGCTATCCCCATCAACAAGCACAAGACCGCATACTGTAATCACCCAGACGGATATGCATGGCATCTGTGGATGTGTGGAGCTGTAGAGTAGAGTCCAAGTAAAACAACTGCGGTCCCTATAGAATAACTCAGGATTAAGATGTATGACTGTTACTGTTTCTGTGGACGTGTAAAAAGACGTCTTCGGACTGAATGTGAGTGAGATGAGAAGAAGGCGAACGCTAAAGGAGCGACGCAGTGCAATGCATTTAAACACATAGATATAGCTACGGTTGTAAAATTGTTATTTTTTCTAAATTGTTATTTTAAAGTGTTAAAATTGACACAATCAATTCCATGATTGTCTAGCTGTGTCGGTGAATACACTAATAGGATTTTTTTCATCTCGAGAGAGTCTTTCTCTCACTGTGCCTCTCTCACTATGTGTCAGACCTGTGTAATCCCGTGCAATGCTATGCAATACGAGGCAATCGAATCCAACGCTATGCCTTCTCTTCATGCGAGGGAAGATACACGGAGCGTAGCCTAGCAGACAGAGTGGAGTAACCCTCGTTAGATTTAATCCTAAAGTGGAGTTTTCATCAATCATTTTTAGGAAGTGAGGCTGTCTTATTTATTTTTCTTTATTCATGCATCCTGGTTGTTTATTGTACGCGTGAACAGAGATGGATAGATGTGGAGTCTTATGCACATTCAAGTCTTATACACTGTACCTATACACCTGAACATTGAGTAGGGAACTTGACTCAAACGTAATCAAACAAAATGAAATGAAATGAAATGAAGCTCAATAATGCTGCTCTCTTGTTGGCTGTTGGCTGCAAGTGTAATAACATAATGCGCGACTTGTAATACGAAATTAATGCATTGTATCCTCAAGTATCTGTAAAACATAATAATACTAATCTCTAAATGCTATGACATATAATTCGTCCCCATCCATCCAATAACAACAGTAAGTGTAATTGTAATTGTAATGTGACTAACAAATGTGCCGAAGCAAAGCAATGTTCCCTTATCTTAATTTTCCAAGACAAAGCATCAAGGGAGGGGACTGTTTTCTTTCTCTTTCATAAGTCATAAGCTATAAAGCGTATATCTAGCATCCTCACATAGTATACTCCTAGTGTTTTAATAGAGGAATTAGAATTGAGTGATGATGAACGGACGGGAAATTAATAAAGTTTTCTCTCTCCGTCTCTTTCTCTCTCTCTCTCTCTCTCTCTCTCTCTCTCCAATCATTTTCATTACGACTCGTTGTTCTTACATGCATACTTATTGTTAAATGTTAAATGGTACACAGAACTAATGTTGATCGTTCAAGTTGATGTTGATGCTCATGTCGAATGCCGACTGTATAGTGCTGCTTGTTAAGTTAATAATGCTTGGCTTGGCTTTGGTTTGCTTTGACTCATTGGGTCGTGAGAAGATGAGAGATGGAATTGCGAGTGTGAAATTGTTAATATGAATTATTTTGTGAGCATTTCAACTCTGAGCATTTACACTTTAATGGAATTGGAATTTCAAGTGGAGAGTGTGAGGAGATAACTACAGCTTATGCGGTGTCTAGTGCCAAGAAAATTTTAATTTTATTGACTCACAATTAACGTCTACCGTCGTGCATAGCTATACGTATGGAAATCAGGGATGTGAGCGCGTAGGTTGGTTGGTGTTGCTGCGGTACATGTAAAGGTGTGTAATTAATTAAGGTATGCTAATGTAACAAGCTGACTGAATCGGAATCTGTAGCTGAAGCCGACGCCGCGAAGAGATGCGATGCTGAGCTGGAAGACTATAGGGAGCTAACGATTAGAGTTTCATTTGAAAATGTAAACTTTATGATTGGATACGATATACGGCGAGGATTGACGATGACGACGACGACTACTATAGAGGTACTACGTTACTTTGTTGTGCTGTGTTTGACACGTGAATAAATTAGCACCTTTAGTCGTCGCCTCGTCATCGTCATCGTCATCGTGATCAGAGTCAAGTGTAAAGACTAGTGTACGGACAGAATTAATTTCTGATTTTATTTTATGTAATTTTAATGCTTTCCAAGTCGAACGTAGGAGGTACATGGAGACTAAGACAAGAGAGTAGACTGTGGTTACTCAGATAATGATTTTATTTGCATAACCATAGCTCATTTCTATGCAGACCTATGAATAGGAAAAAGTGAATAGGCTACAGATGACAGGGATAATGCATGGCTTGTTCAAATGGTGGCACAATGTGTGTGCAATTGTAAATTGTAACTTGTAATTGTGTTATTGATTGCTCCAAGAATGATTAGTGATTGTGATTGTATGGCGTGGATGGTGATAGTGAGATTGAGATGGTATGGACTGGACTGGGATTGAGTGACAGCAGCTTGTTTTCTAGTAATTAAATATTTACATTTACTTCACCTAATAACTTTTAATCGATGGACACAATAGCAATAAATATTAATATATCAAAAAACCAGGTACATAGTTATTTCAAGTATGCAATTTAGATTAGTTTCGTCAGTCATACTCGGCTCATTCTAATGTAGTAATGATAGTAATTGTAATCAGACGATGAAAGATGAAAAGAATGAATGTAAGGAGAAAAAAATGAATGGAGACCTGCGGCAGTCCTGCTGTTCTCTTGTTGTTCTTCTTTCTACCTCTTGGGGATACCTTTCTACACTTCGAGTTCTACTAAACTTCTACACTCTAATTCTTCGCTTAATTCTCTCTCTCTCGTTCTCTTCCCATTTCCTTCTTTCTTGATTAAAATTTGATGACAGCCGATCCATTCTTTCTTTCAATGTGCTTTTGAGTATGAATTTGAATTTGAATTCGAGTTCGAATTCAAATTCGACGTTGACGTCGACTTTGCATTTCATTCCGTGTTCCTTTACACATTTACAAATTAAGAGATTGATAGAAGGTTTCACATTCATGTACGTTAAGGTATTCCTCGTAGTCTTTCCTACACAGTATAAATGCCTATACATCCACGTTTAGTACAGGTAACACGAAAGAACAGAAAACAGAAGCGGAAAACAGACAAATTTCGGTAGGACTATTTAGCAAAAACAAATGAGCACAACAACAAAGGGTTACAGAACTAACCATCATCGTTTCTGTGTAAGTTTCTCGAAGTAAATTTCTTGAAGGTATTCAAATCGAATCAAACCAGCACCTTCAACATCTTGTTAGCCACCTCACTCATCACCACCATCCTTAAAGCCCATTGATCAATTCTCAAGTATAAACCGTAGACAAAATATGAATTTATTATGCGCTCAAACAAAAGTGAAGATGGAATATCAAGGGAGTAATGGAATATCTAATAGAATTTTGAAAACGCAAAAAATCATTCCGTGTTTGTTTGTGAATCTTGTTGAGTTGTGGGCTGTGGCTGTTTGGATTCATACAAGAGAATCTTGTAGGTAGTGTATAATAGCATAAAATAATAAAGAATATATAACCTAACAAAAAATAAAGTAATGTAATGCAACATAATACAATGTAATGTAATGGAAGAGAAGACTATAGAAGGAAGCAATTTCACCAATTTCAGCCCACGAGAGTTTTATTTTTACATTCATATTTCGTCAGACTATATACAAAGCTACTAGTAGTCTTCAATTTCGAGTTAAATCCGGACGGAAAACAGGAGCAGCAGAGATATACTCGACAATGCTGGGTTAGTTTTCAGNACTATAGAAGGAAGCAATTTCACCAATTTCAGCCCACGAGAGTTTTATTTTTACATTCATATTTCGTCAGACTATATACAAAGCTACTAGTAGTCTTCAATTTCGAGTTAAATCCGGACGGAAAACAGGAGCAGCAGAGATATACTCGACAATGCTGGGTTAGTTTTCAGTAGACAAAAGAGAGAAGGAAAATAAGGAAACGGTAGAAATGTAGAAATGGTGGTGAGCACAGAAAACCGAAATCATCCCATGAGAAAAAGTCAAGTAACTAGTGCTCCGATCGGAACGGCGAAGAAACAGTTCAAGCCTGTCACAGTTAAATTCATTCCTCCTTGCTTCAAATTCTCCATAATTTTTCCTAAAGAGAGCTACACTGAAGAGAATCACACAAGGAAATTGTAATACGTTTACAAGCAAACCGCCCTATATAAAAATGTGAACGAATGTACACGGAAGAAGCCTTTCATCTCTTTACTAATATTCTTGCAAAAGAATGCAACCTTTTCTTCTACAATAAGAGAAAAACAGAAGAGGAAATTTGGCATTATCACCTTCACCAACTACAGAAATAATTTCAGGAGAAATTTTACATTATTCTATGATAAAAATTGACAAGATTGAAACTGTCTCACCGATGGTAATCCAATTCAATCGGAGAAGCACCTGAAAACACTACAAGACCAGCTGTAGTAAGTCAATTGTGAAAAATCAATGTGAAAACTGTTAATTCTAGATTCTGTCCGAATGGTCAAATAATGATACGGACAGATATTTCATATCTCCTTTCATCCATCCGAACGGAGCTCTGCCTCCACTCAGAATGCCTGAACAGGCTAAAACGAACCCAGAGTGTGATCGTATTAAGTAAAGTTGAATCAAGGGAAAGGAAGGAGGAAAGAGCAAGAGAAACTAGAGATACGCATCTGGGAAAGAAAAGAAGAAATGTGGCAAGAGTTACGGCACAACGGAAGACCAACAACTATATACAGTATTTGTTCCTTTAAGTCCCACTACCTACATTCCCCAACGTAAGTCCAACTTGAAGTCCCAGAACCAGAACCAGAATGCATGCCATGGGAAGGCTGCTGTGAGGAAAGAGAGCCGCTCTCAAGTTCCTTGACTAGAAGATGAGAGCCGAGTGAAACACGTAGGAATGGGAATGCGAATATAAGAATATGAGATACCTCGTTGTATTAGTATTGCTCGTATTGCTGTCGTTGTGCTTGCACACACGACACGACAGTATCTCGCATCCTATAAGTTACTCTGGGAGACGTAGCCTTTCGACTCGTACCGTGTTTGGTTGTGGAAAAGCCAAAGGAAGTCAAGCCAGAGAGGAATGGAGCACGGAATGGAAGGAAAGCATGACGACGACAGTAAGAGTAGCAAGAGGAAGGAGCAAAAAGCAAGGGAAAGAGGGAGGAAAAAAGTCAATTTTATCGTAATGCAGTAGTTTAGTTCATTTGTCACGTTTTTGAATTATAACTTGTGGAAGAAGAAAAAGTCAAGTTGAGGAAAAAGGTATCAGTGGTGGGTAGTTGAGTTGTTCTTGAGCTACATTTATTTATACACATACGCCCAATCCACATCTACCTGCTTCCACTTACACTCTTGCACTTTCCACCGACATATGTACATATCAGTATGAGCCTACATATGACACATGTACCAAAGTAATCATATCCCGCAACATTCGCAGCATTCATTCCGAGCATTCCCGGCTTTCCACCATTTCTTCCTCTCCTCTCTTTCCTTCCCTTCGCTTTCCTTCCCTTCCCATAGCTTCAGCTTCGGTTTCGGTTTCTCTCTACTCCAAGCAAATACCAACATGATATTATATCCCACAATTCCACAATTTTATTCCACACACTAGATTCTACTGGCTCCTTACATTACATTATAATATACTCTCCCTCCCACATCCACTACACATCTACACATCTACGACTAATAATACAAACTACTGTACAACTACAACCACAACTTCTCACAAGTCATAGCTCCATTTCCCTCTACCGTCCACCACTTCTGTGTATCTACCGTGTCTCTCAGCTCCTAAATCTACAAACCACTGCACAACCACTTCCACATCGTTTTTAGTTTCCCTCTTTCAAAATTTTATTCTTCCACATACTTTTACGGGTATATTTACACATACACGGTTCACTTGCCCTTGTCTACGTAGGAGTGCTGGAGAAGACGAGGGTATCCCGCACACATTATAGAAATAGAAATAGCGGCACAGTACAACCGAAACCCTAAGCCAAAACCAAAACCAAAGCCAAAGCCCAAAACCTTTTGATATTTGCTCCTCGCTCTTCAGATCTTGTACATTTATAACATTTATGATTTCTCTCCCCTTTATATATTTTCCTCGCGAATTCCGTTTCTCAAAATAAAATCCTTCTTCGTCTTCGTCACCTCCCACTAAAGCCAAGCCAAAGCAAGGCAGAGATCTCAAACTATTTTCTACGTTCAATCCAATTGAAGCCAATTGAAGCCAATCCTAGTCAAGGCAACGAATCCAATAAACATTTTTTCGAGAAACAATTTTTTAAACTAAAACTAAAGTCATTATTGTAAGTGAGTCACGCACCTCAAATATCTGTACACAGAATCGTTGTCCAGGAGCCAGAGCCAAAGTCAGAGCCAGAGCCAGGAGCTCAGGGCGCAAATCAAAATAAATGAGAGCACCCCAACGAAAACTGATTGTCAAGTTTTATACTCACATCAAATTAATGTACCGCATGCAACTCCTACCACTACTGTATAGGTATACTGCATGGCATATGCTATGGTGCATCTCTATTTACCCATAGCATCGTGTGGAGGAACAAGCATGGAGATTTGCCCATAAAATTCTACGATCCTGTCTGTATGTGTGTGCATTAGTGCTTATAGATATTTTGAACGAGTGTGTGCAACTGTATGAAAGCCAATGAGGAAGATAAGACGTGTCTGACAGAGTGAGTCTGCAGCGTCGTGTGTTCAATTTACCTACAACTGTGTAGACAAGTATCCATTATCTATGTATAATATTAGCAGTAATTGGAATGGAGATATTACAGATATTAGATATAACCCAGCATGAGTTAATGTTAACGGTGTGCTTAATTTTCAACAGCTATTTTCATAAGCATAGTCCCGAGTCTCGAGTGCTTGACATCAAGATCCAATCCTGGAAAAGAAAGATTAAAGATTGCTGACGTTCTGCGTAGTCATAGTCATGCCTACCTACCACTTGTCTCTATAGGTACCTACTGCTCTCCTCTGCCCTGCTTTGGCTGGGTCTGTAAGTGTAATAAGTCGTTAGTATTCAGTAGTCAGTCGTCATCGTCATCGTGAGCAGTTGTAGCTGTAGCTCCACTTGGACTCAAGGCATCGATAGATACATCATAGAAACTAATGCTCTTCTCCTCGTTACCAAAGCGCTTTTGAATTGGGCATCACCTCTCCATTCTCCAACCATGAACGACCAACCGTCCATCTCTCCACTCCATCTAAAATAAATAATTACATAGAAAAATGATAAACGAAAATCGATTAAGTATTAAGTCAATTCAAGCCCTCCTGTGATTGCGTTTGTGAAATCATTTATATTTGATGTCATTAGATGTAATTAATACTTGTCAAAATACATGTACACACGACACGACACGACGCGACACGACACGACACATGACGACATCAAATCATCGTATAGCAGTCCCACACTTGTTCTTGTATAATAACTCTGGTCTATATAGGATCATACAAAAGCCCATGTATACTATATATCCTCAAGGTATCCCATTATAAAAGTCTCTCTCGCCCTCTTCTCGGTTTTATGAGGCTACTTTATACAAAAGTACATAGTAAGAAGAAGGAACGACACCGAGCCGAGGCAAGGGAGAATAAGCTATCTGAATTTCGGAGTGCTGGTCCTGGTGCTGGAGCTGTGGAGGGGGAAACAAACTTATGCTTTTTCGGTTCGTCTCTCTTCTCTTACTCTCCCCGTGTCATGCCTCTGCCTCTTTCCTTTGTATGTATTGCCATTAACAATAAGTAAACATGTAGCTACGACAATCACTACCACTTTCAGCTTCCTTCTCTTTCTCTAGAGTCATAGTCAGAGTGAGAATCGGAATCAGAACCATAGCCAGGGCTTTAGCGAACAATGTGTGAAAATTCCATTCCCTCGTATCCATGCACGTAAGTATGAAGGTAGAAAGCCAAGGTCTATTATTAGCTACTAACTATAGCTATATCTATATCTATATAAAGTACGAGGAGCTTGGAAATCCTCGTTCCATTGTTCGTCTCAATGTGGCTGTAGTGAAATTTGGGTTTGTGTTGAATTGAGAATTGAGAGTGGAGCGTGGTTGGAGATGTTCACTTCTCTCTTCTGGTGTTAATTTAATGTTTAAGTGTGGACGTTTTTTTTGCCTTTTGATTTGCCTTGTATCTGAGGGGGGTAACTAAATAGACAGATTGAGAGAGGGGATTATGTCGTGATTACATTTTCCCTCTGTGTGGTTATGTACCCATGAAAATAATTGAGTTTATTATATCTTCTCCGTGTGGCTGCATACTGCATACCTACTGCATATGTACAAGGCATAAGTGTAAAATCAACTCAATCAATTTCCTATGTATAGACAGTGTAGCTGGGGAAAATGACTCTATTTCATAGAAAATGATCTCGTACAAATTATATTACGACCTTTCCGTATGCTCTCCGAAACTCTATTAATACAGGCATGTATATATGTGTACACGAGAGATATACTCGGTACAGAGTGCAGATATAAATCGACGTGGTACCTACGATCATACTTATCATATAATTATTTTATATTGCATTACCTATCTACCTCATTCCAAGTGCATCTATAAAGCCATGTAGCACACCACCACACATTACTCTGCTTAGGTTGTACTTGTATTTACGAGTAAATCAAACGTCAACTTGTTTATACAAAATATAAATTATGGTTTTACATCTTTCCCTAATATTCACAACCATGAAATAATGAAATTAACTTTTAGAATCACTGTGCAAAAATCGCACGCCACAAATTCAAACTGATATGATGCCGATGCCATGCCATGGTAAGGAATTCAACTTGTGTATACCCCTATTTGCAAAACATATTACTGTAGTTCCTACTGACTCCATTATCTACAATGTTCCACGGCTCACTTCAAGTTTCCATACACAGAAAGCGTTGCTATATTTGAATACATATTATAAGTAAAAAATCAAGCTGCAAAAACGAGCGAAATAGAAACACTGTTTAGAAAAACTTTTGTTTCCAACTATTGTTGGGTTTCTGACTAATAATTTGATTACATGATAAACTAGTCAGAGCAAGTAATTTCACAAGTACGGCCAGATAAACGAAGTAAACTAGAAGTATGTATAGTTTCTATTTTATATCGTAATTGATTGTTTTTTTTACATTTCATTTTCTTTACCTCGGTCTTAGTTTTTCTACACTCTTTGCCACACTGGGTGAGTAAGAAGAATAAAATAATATCAAGCCCCGGGATTCCCTAACGTTATGACTCCATTTCGCTCACAATCACAATCTCGTTCTAAAAGTAAGATACTGTGCGAAATGTATTTACCTGGAATATCCAAATCGACATCGACATCGAAATCGGATCTCCCGCCTCTATGATTATTATTAGGTGCATGTAGGGACAGATTAATATTGGTATATTAGTAAAAGTAATAGTAGTAGCTACTTCCCTGCATTTGCTATAGAAGCTATAGGGAGTTTTTGTTTTTAATAATAAAATAATCTGCCCCAAACCCCCTTCCGCTTTCAATTACACAACTTGTTAAAGTCTGAGTAAAAAGTGTAGTCAAGCGTGCGTTCGAATAGTTTTTAGTACTAATGTAATTATAGTAATATCAATATAATAATCATTTATTAGCTACTGGTCCACCATTACCTGCAACTAGACTGTAACTAAAAAACTAAAAATAACACTAGCATTACCCAAGTAACGACTAGACTTTTCCAGTAATTACAATACATACACCCAGATGATAACACAAGAGATAATCAAAAAGAGAAAAAATACGAGAAAAAAATCCATCTGTACTTTGTACGAATGTAGCACTATGCCTTATGTTAGCATACGATGATATGACGCACCCAAAGTACACCTTGATTATTTTCTATGTAAGGCAGGTAACTACTTAATCATACCTGTAAAGGATACTGGATGTGGATTTGGATTTCATGCAATGAACCAATTAAAATTAGCAGCCGAAAGAAACACTAACAATCTAGTAACAGAAAAAGAGAAACAGCTTTGGGACAGCTTTGAGAAGAGAACACAAGGTAAGGGAAGGGAAGCGAAGGAAGGCTAGCACACAAGTTAAGGAAACAGAGCGAGAGAGAAAGAAGGAAAGAAAAAACAAATTCTCTAATCAAATTAAAGTTCCGAAACAACAACATAACATGAATACATAAAAAATTAACCCGAAACCTCATCGTACACACCAGAATACACGAATGGCTAGGGAGATACATGTGGCACAAAATAGGATAATAATACACTGTACAAAAAATCCATGTACTCACTTTTCTACTTGTACATCTATACCGGACTGATATACATTCTCCCTATTTAGGTACTTTCCTTCATTCCAACCTTACTGTGTAAACTGTAACTAAACTACCCACCTATACATATATAAATACACGCTGAACGATAATCAGAACTGTTCTGAAAAAAAGTCGAAATAGAAACACGCTCACCAACGCCGACACCAACCAACAACATAATAATCTCTCTATTAAATTACCGATCTCTGCCATACAACAACTATATATAGTCTCCCAGGCCGGCAGTCAGACAGTCTATGTCTTTATACTTAGGTACACATGTGGATAGATAGATTGCTCATAGCACTCCGATTAGCTTTCATATATACCAGCTCTTATTCTGGCTCTGGCTGTATCTACAATCTGAATTAGCTTTACTCCTATACACACGTAAGAGTAAATGTATAAAAATCCACCAAATATGATACCTTTACATGGATTACATGCAGTTGGATTTTGCTTTAGCTTTGGTTTTTGGGACGTGGAATTGGACTTGGATTGCAAGTGTGTATGTGAGCTTTTGTAGTTGATAGTGGTGGTGATGGAAGTGGAATTGGTAGTAGTAGTACAAGTAGTGGTAGTAGTGGACCGTAGTATGTTTTTAATAGACATTATGCCTTCAAGTTAGCTGGCTTTGGATTCGATTCGATTCATAGCTATGGAAGTGGGGAAGGAAAACAAGGGAGAACACAAAGAGGAGAAATAAACATAACCTGTCATTAGCGTAACTAGCTGAGACAACTCTATAATAACATGAAAAAACATATTATACACGAGCCTCGAAGCCAATCTGTTTTTTTCACTTTTACTTGTCTCACTCACAAACTCACAACTGAGAGCCACCGAGAGGACCAGGACTGGGAACAAAACAGGGAAGAGAACAAAACTGAATGGTGTGAGGAAACTATCCCAATCCCACACCAAGTCAGTTTTCCAAGCTAGAAAGCTTAGCTTTTTGAATGGAGGAAGAAAAGGCAAGGCAAGAGCAAAAGGTAAAGTAAATGCAAAAGTCATAGCAAAAGCTTGGGACTGAAGAAGGAATGGGAATGGAGTTTGCTTGGAAGCAGACAAGTGCAGAGTAAAGCGAGTTCGGTTGAGACTTTTTGGTGGATGTTTTGGGTTTTGGGTCTGGGTTTGCTTTGCTTCGACTTGGTTGCTTGGTTGGCTGGTAAAATGAATTTCATTCCTTTGCTCACTCGTCTCTCGTCCATGTCTTTTGCTGCCCATGAAACATATTGATCGTTTTCACTAAAATTCACTTTAAATAACCGCCGTGCCATTGGTTGGGGAGAATGTGGGTACTCCGCCCCATTTTACGTTCATGGGCGGTGGTTTTTTTTGCTTCCACTTTTGGTTTGCTTATATGCACTTGGCTATGCACTATCAAGTAAGCCCGAGACCCAGAACTTGACGAGGAGAGGCAACAGCCAAAGCCCAAGCATAGGCAAAGGGAAAAAGAGCCAAACGCAAACCCAAACCCTTTGGGTTAGTTAAGACTAAACTAACTGTGGCAAGTTTAAGTCAAACACGAAAGCATTGGATATATACATGTGAGAGTATAGGAAGATGTTGGTGTGGTGGTTGTCTACGTTCATAGATTCAGTTAGGGCCTGTGTTTGTAGTAAAGTGAGTAAGTAAGTAAGTATTTGTAGCGGTGTGCGAGTAGTAGACGAGATAGGGGGAGAGAATAGAAGATTCAATATGATTCTATTACAGTGTTACCCTAGGAAGAAAAAAAATTACAGCCAGCCCGAGATACAAGAGACTGGATGGCTGGCTGGTTGGCTGGCTGACTGACTTGAGTTGACTGAATTGAACTTAAAGGATATATATCTGGTCGGTCGTATGTACCGAGAGAGAGGCTGAGAGACTGATTGTGAGAAGAACCTTTTTGGGAGGTTTTTACACCAAAATCGTTTTTAGTTTGTAATTGGATTTCAAGTGAGAAACAAAAACGGAACGGAGAGGAGCGGAGCTGGACGGGAAGGAGGCAAAACTTTATTGAATTTTAAATTGAATTTACACCAACACATACTAACTTTGCTTTTTACGACTTGACGAGTAAATGGCAAATCGTGTACACTTTACCATCCAGTCATTCCAGTTACACCAAACTTGTTCCGCACATTTCTTCTCTTCCTGTATGTATAAATAAACATAAGCATAATCGTAAATATCCACACATCCACAATCTACACCAAGAGATCGAACACCAACAAGGAAATCACGGAGGAAAAGAGCAGAATCTGAGAAGTGAAGAGCAAAGGAAGAACGAAATACTAAAATAGAATACAAACAAGTGTTGACAAATAAATAAGGGACAGTTCCCAAGTTCCAAAGTTCTACCATTAGTCTATTTTATTTGGAGGAGTTGAGAACTGGGGATTTAAATCGTGGTAGTTGATAGTTGTTTCTTTCTTCAACATTCAATAGCAAGAGTTTCCTTTCCGATTTTTACCTCCTTTTCTTAAGCAACTGTCATCCATGTTCAACTTGACTAATGACTTGAATCGGAAGGGACGGTTTGGGAACGGATCACATCGGATCGGATTGGTGAATTGAGTTGACATTTAGGATATCGTAATTGAAACGAAATCAAATCGAATCTGTGAAATAGGATCAGCCTAAAAGGATTATTAGCAGTACCTACCTTCTATAATGTTAATAAATATGGTAGATCCAGAAATACTAATCAAATCCTCGACGTCAAGTGTGAGTGCGGTCAATTCATCGGCTTCTTCGATTAATTCCAATGCAACTAGTTCGGAAATGTTAGCCGTGGCGGTTGGCAATTTTCTAAGGATACCCAGACCTTTTCAGTATCCATTTTTTCACCCACAGTATAATCAGTACATTTATGGACAGCAACAACAGCACCAACAGAGAAAAAATGGACTGGAGAATCATGTGTTCAATCCTAAAATTATTATTCAAGATCAGAAGGATTTGAGGAATGCAAGTAGTCAGCTCAAAGGTAAGAAAGATTTCTTCAAGTTCGTCTCTCATACGTTTTCGTTTTCCGGTGAGAAAAAATCATAATTCGTCTGTAAACTGTATTCACTTAGTGTGGGAATGGTTGCCATTCAAATTCATCAAATCAAGGGTGCCTAATTAATTTGGTTTTACTGTGGTGTATGCATTTGATTGTTCCGTAAGAGGAATAATTGCTCTAGTATAGCTTAAAGAGAGTGCATCAGATATGAATTCCAGTTACAAAGTTTTAATGTGGTTGATCATTGAAGGGAATAATTGAATTGCACCGAGATCATGAATGATGATGATGATTTCATTACTATGGGTAAGTTGAGTTAAAAACGCTAAACTACGCTTACATAAAAATTAAGAGGCGGAAAAAATCAAGTCTTGTTAACAGGTTATGAAGGTTAAACAATTATCGATATCTATGAGTGTATCGGTAATTGCCACATTTTTTCATACGCACATCTTCTTTCAGAATCTTTCATCCATGAACTCTCCTACATGGCATGGCATCGCATGGCATGGCCGGTGAATGTGTATCCTGTGGCACTATTTATTAACAATATGATCTACTATCTCTTACTCTGTTTATTGTTCTCTACTCTCATTTTTGACAACCAGAAATTATACTCTCAGTTTTGATATACAACAAATTTGAGCTTAATTTTTATGATTTCTCCCTTACGGAGCATTCAGCTCTGCTCACTCAGTTTAGTTTTGTTCACACGGACAGCACATTTTTTGAATTTGCATTCAGTTTCAATTTACCTACCTACCCATCGTACCTCACACATTTCGATCAATTTTCCATGCAAGTTTCATCCAAGCATCGTTCCTAGTTTAACTTAAAATCAAGCATTAACTAGTCTGACAAATGAAATGAAGTAATTTTCGCCCTTTCCTTGTTGCAACCGCTGGAAACTACTGCAGCGCACGTGTCGATTGGATTTGTATGTGTAAAATTTGAATGGAATAAATTAATCGTTTCATAATTCTCACACTTTTCGAAGTCAGGGATGGATTTTTAAGGATGTTTTAGGAGACAGACAGAGCTACTTTGTCTTTTGCTTCATCTTCTATCTTCTTTTGATGTGAAAAGAGATGTGATACTGATACTGCGGATAAAGCGTATCTGTGGATAATCCTGGCAGAATAAATAGAATCGTTGATTTGGTTTCGGGTCATTTATTGTGTAAATAGGGGTAATGTGTTTCATGAACCTACCCACAGGCACGTGCCGGCATGTAGAATTAGCTTATAGAATTCCGATTCCCATTTCCATTCCGATCCCGAACCCCTCTGATTCTATTCATCCTCTTCTGTGATTCCATGTTTAAGCTCTGCACTCTGAAACCACTCACTTATCTGTACTCTCCACGAGTACGATACGATTACGGTGACGACAAGTTCAACTTTGTTTATTCTCGTAATTGGTCATAAGTACAGAAGTAAAGTAATATTGGGAATATGTAGTACTGCACTTTTTCCAAGTCCTTGTCAAAATCCGAATCCAAGTTCAAATCTAAATATCTCTAACGGCATGGGCAATTCATAATCACAATCATAAACGTGAATCACTATACCAGCTTCCTACTACATACTTGTATGGTTCATTATTCGCATTGCAACTGTACCGTTGACTCTAATGGTAATGGCACCAAGGAAGAATTATTGCATTCAGAGTTTAAAGATTAAGATTTATATGTTGCAATACGATGCAAACATGACGCATAATTATGCACCAAGTCCAAGGAAAATTGAAATTGTTGGAACCAACCTGTGTATCTAATCCTTATCGGCTCCCATTTGCTTTGTACGTTTTGTAGCAATTTTTCTAGCAACAAACGATGCTTCTTGGGAAGGTGCATTGTTATCAGAGTAGACTTATTGATTTTTAACTGCCGTCTCGTTGACAGTTGAGGCAAGTCAACAAGTTGTAGTGTAAGTTAAGTTGAGTTAATAATTAGAATTAACATAATAATTAAATCCGGAATGACGAATTTGCAAATGAAGGGAAGGCAATGCGAGGCAATGCAAGGCAAGGGAATGAATTAACCCCTAATAAATTTCATGGGGGTAATGTGTTGAATACATGAGCGCACGTGCCGGTTGAATGCTTGTGTACCATGGTCGTCTTCAGTTTCCCTTCTTCATTGCATTAGTATCTGCACTTGGTCCCGTAGCCGTTAGTCTTCCCGTGGCTGACTGTCTTCCTCCAAATATGCATAGCAAAATGCAATTGAATCTCTTCATCTCTCCATCATATCATGATCTCACAAATTGTATGGAAATTATGACGATAAATTGAAGAGAATTTGGATGCTTGCTCAGTTTGCGATGCATTGCGTTGTTGATTTTGGCGTTACTTTCTCATTCTTTTCCAAACACAAACAAAAACGAGGGTTTTGCATCGAAAGAATATTCAAAGTTTATTGGTATTATGATTGTGGCTTTGTCTGTGTGGGGAGATTGCAAAGAGGAATTTAATCTTCATCTCACTCAAGTATCTGCACTTTGAGTTTTACACAGGAGTTCTAATATTATTATGTAGAGGAGATTAAAGCGTATATCCGTACAGGAGACTGGCATTATGTTTGTTCATCACATCACGTCTCTGTCTGTGCTGTGACTCTTCCTTGTGTAATGACTACCTGCGTTGGCTCCACTGCTTGTATTATTGTTATTAAGATTCAATATGAAACTCGAGGATGAAATGAATTATCTGCATGCGGGTTACAAGTCGCGGTTTTTCTGTGTGAATCTCAAAGCATGTCTTCGTTTCAAGTACCTTGTTAAGCAGAAAGACGTCTTCAACAACCCCAGCCTCCTCGCGTCTTCTACGGCAAACAGTGTGGGCGACTTTGGTCTGAAAATCATTAGAACGTCATCATAGAACCAGAAGTACCTTTGATGGTGATATAAGCGGTGGAAATACCGTATGACAGCCACCAAGATTAAATAAACTTGGGCATTTAACGTGTAATCATATGATAGCATTACATCTCTTCATTACAAGGACTTCTAAAAATGTGAATTGGAAATATTAATGTATGTATATTACTGTAAAAAAGATTGTTTCAAAAATAATTTTCGAAATGTGGAAAGTGGATGGGTGGATATTGGTTTTGGATTATTTAGTACAGAATGAAATGTGTCACGTTCTGTTTGCAAGACTATCAACTATGAAGCTTGATTTGACTTGCTTTGCTTTGATAGAAGTACCTATTGCGTAGATCACATTCTCCTCCTATGGTTTGGCAGTTGAGGAAAGCAAAGCCGGTAATTATAGGGTTATGACTATGTCCCGCACGCAGGAATTCAATGCAATACAATATATGTAGTAGGGAATATCCGAGACCGAGTGTAGAAGGAGAATAAAGACCAAGTGGAAATCTGTTCCTGCTGTGCACGCTCTTGACATGACTGTGTAATCCGTAGAGAGCGTCAGAAGTGTGAAGGAGTTAGATAAGTATTGTAATTCAAAGTGGCAAACATGAAATACACCTGTCACGATCGTTTGGGAGAACGGCCACAGCTCAAAGTTAACAGCATTAGAATCAAATGTCAGCAAAAATCCCAATTACACTTTTCACTGACATCCACATCCACCGCATCTCTTTCTCCTTTCCTTCCTTCCTTTACTCATGATGTTGCTCCTCATGCTGGTACTGATGATGTGATGACTGAAGTCCTCAATGGTATCACTTTGTGTAGAAACAAAGCAAGCCGTGGTCGTGTCTGTGATGTGAAGTGAAGTGATGCGATGCGATGCTCAAGATGAGATTGGAGATCGTTAGAGATTGTCATACACAACTTTACTTCTTTTCACTCACTCCCTTATTGTTAGTTATAGCGATATTAGCGGGCACGAGCAATGGCTATGGCAACTACAATGGTAAGAACAATTCTTCCGAATGTTCTTCCTTCTTTCTTCCTTCTTTTCATGCCACTGTTTCTGTGAGTTGTGTGGTTGTAGTGTTGTGTTTGTACTTGAGTTGTTGGGCATGCATATGTGAACACGAATGAGGTGCAAGGTGTAATTATCCGCAGAAACAAACCAGAACAAGTGTTTTACACATAAGCTGAGAATTATTGTTTGAAAGTTGATGAGACACGACTGGGATGTATATGTAGCTACTACAAATACGAGTAAAGTACGTGTACGCAATTTTTCTTTCTCTCCTTTTCCTCACTCACTCTCTCACTCACGGTGGCTATGAACGTTGACAATCTTCACTCAATCTAAATCACTCTTTTATTATCCACAAACAAAATGAATCATTTAACTCCCCTGCTTTTAGTTGAATTAACCATTAAATTAAAGTGCCGTACATTTTATTCCTAGTCGAGAGTCGCTGTTATTGCAGAGGACGATAATTATGTGTAGAAATGCGTTTTATTTGCACCTTTTCTCCTTCTCTTTCCTTTTTCCTATCAATCATTTTCTCCATTCTTTTATTTCGGCATCTTGGTTCCTTCATTTAGCTTGTTGTTCAAATGTAAGAAAAACGGAGGGTATTTTAATTAGTAGTGAAACCAAAGCGATAATGGTTCTTTGTACTGCTGCTGTCCACTGCAATTCATATCTACTGTGTAAATTAAACTATCCGCGGATAAATTGACGTGTGAAAGGCTACTATTGGCGTTAATGATGGCATTGCATTGCATGGTCAAATACCATTTCGCAAATCGTTATCAAAATCCGTTGGCGTTTTCTTTCTCGGTGCATGTGTTGAGTGAATAAATACGTATACCCACGGAAATACTCCTTGGAGCAGCCAGTCAATGGCGACCGAGAAGAACAGCTCAGTTATAGCTTTTCTGTTTGGCTGCACTTAAAATTAAAGTGGGGAGAAAGTAGGTAGGTGCATAATAAATCGTTATTTAAAGTACGCATTACTTTAAGTAGGCGCTTTAGTACATGTAGCTTGGAGGCTTTTAGGTTATTGTGTTAATATAATATTAACACTTGGCCTGTTTAATTGCCCAAAATGCTTAAGGACATAGTTCATTAATAGAATAGGCGTTTTTAAGTAAATCTGCCAACTTAACAATTACCTGTCACCTTCTTCTTATTCTCTATTTACCAAGGATTCATGCCATACTTAATGACCGATTTACTCTCAACTTGCTTTATCTTTATGGTCCCTGTACTAGAACAATCCATCAATATCCATGGCAGAACATTTACATCGACTTCAAGGTTAATGACGTTGTTGAATAGAAGCGCATTTTATATTACCTGAAAGGTAATTATGTTCACCTAGCTTGTCGCCATATCACACTCTGCTTTCTCTACATAGAAATTAAATTCTTCTACACGAATGCAGCAAGATTTTTTAAAGTTTTAAGCATGGTTATAGTGTTCCTTTTGAAAGTCAAATTCATTCAGCTGGAAAGTTAAGAAATCCAGAGTGAAAAGCTTCTAAAATGTAATACTAGTGACAATTTGACAGGACAGAACGGAAAGCTTTGCAGACTGCATTTCAGTGCAATGCAGTGAAGTGCAATGGAATGGTGAGAGAGGTGCTGATCTTTATTTTATTACCCACAAGTTAAGCTGTGCACGGGGACCATTCCGATTCGGTCCCATAATACTATTTGAGCTGGACGATGAAAACAATGCATTGAAAAAATTGAAAGTGTGGAAAATGTTGTTGTTGAATGGAAGCTGGTTCCCCTAGCCGTATGATTACCTTTCAACTTTTCCCTCATCTTCGTTTTTGACTATAGTTTACCAATAGTAAGGAATCAACGATTTTTGAAAGCATGCAAGGATCAACATAATTAGCCACGATATGCACGCATCCTAAAAGAGTTAGTCGTGTGTCATGTAAATATGGATCACATTGCTACTATTATTCAGCATAAATGTGTGACGGGCATTATTATTTAGTATATACCTGTATATATAATGTACATAGACGTAGAAAATAATAGTAGTAACTATACACCTACTGGTACACTACAAGGAAGAGAGACGAGTCTCCTTAGTGTTATAAACATGCATAAATTAAATTCGTTCCGACCATAAATGCATTATGGCCACGTGGCTATTTACATCGCGAGCAAAGTTTGGTGATCGTTGACACTGGTTAATTCAATTGGACACGATGCTTCTATTTCTCCTTGTTTTATTTATCGCACAAAAGGTCAACCTTGCAATGGTTGGAAATTGGAAATAAATTCAATTAGCTATGGTGTTGTGACTTCACAGGCGTGCGAGCACACGCACAAGCATCACTTGCGATTTGTATTTTTAATGTTGTTGTTACATGGGACTGGATCACAGTTAGAATTGTCATGCATATGTACATGGTGAAAGCAAACGACGTTTTGCTTCACTATCCGTAGTTTATACTACTGTGTACTCAGCCGAGATCAATTAAATAATGGAAACTATTGTGTGAATGATTTAAATTTAAACTATTTAACAAAGTGACAGATAACATTCAGAAAATATTTATTATAGTATGAACAAAGCTACATATGCGTGGATCCTTATCACTGGATCATCAGGTGCCTGCCTGCTTGCAAGCCATAATCATAATCATATGTCGAGTTGCGTTGGACAATCAATCAAGAATTTGTGGTTGGGATCCATATGAAATTGTGAGGATTGTCAGTATGTATTTTTTTGTATTTACATTTGCAATCGCAATCCATGTACGAATCAGAAATGAGAATGAGAAGGAACCTTTAATAACGGCCATATGGGTGGTATGAATATAAGAGCTCACCAGGGAATTTTCCATCAATGCCCAATGACAGTAAAAAAAAATAAATAAAACGTTGCAGCCCATACAAACACAGCGCAGCGTAGGCAGAGAAAACCAGAGAGAGAGAGAGTAAATGGAAAATGGAAGTATGAACAGCAATCAAAGAATCTTAAATTAGATTAGACAGATTAATTTATTCTATGGCAGGGCATGCGAACCTTATGTCATTTTTATTGAGCTGATAGAACACACTGTGCTGATTCAATGTGGAGGCGGAGTAATAAAAGAAAGCACATAAATTTGACATTTGGCTGCAATAAACCGAGATAGATGCATAGGTATATATATACTAATGCCGACATTAGATTTTTTGTCCACGAGCAAAGGAGGCAACGGAAGAAAACTAGAGTCGAGTATAGTACAGTAGAAGATATAACATAACACAGCTGTAACTGCCAAAAGTTTACATGATTATGCCGAAATAAATTTGTATGGTTTACGACTGCGATTAGCTTCAAGTGGATTGTTTTTGCCTGGTTTCCCTTCTCCACAACCCCTCCCTCATTGCCCGCCTTATTGTTTGCCTACAAGTATATATTCGCTCCGGGTAGTCTACGTCAGTCCATTGTTCGTACTCAATATACTATAGTTATTTATGCATCACATATGTATTTGGACTTGCAGTTGCATTTGTATTTAAACTGCGCTGTTGCTTTCAACGACGTGATTTGAAACGCCGAACTAGGAGCTAGAGGGAATTAATAGAGGAGGAGAATGGAATGATAACTTTCATTACAAACTTTCATTGGATGTACATAACTTTATTTTTAGTCGAAAATCTAAAATTCTACTACATGATCTCATGGAGTGGAGGCATGTAGTATTTGAGTTCGGAGTTTATCCACCGTACAAAATGATAATGCTAATGTTGCTCAATATTCCTTGCAGTGCATCCCGAATAAATTGGTGCACAATTTGTTCATCCTCATCATGATAAAATCCTCTTCGTCCTTTACTTGTGCAAGGGACTTCAGTCGAACGAAACACGAATTTAGAAATTTACGAATTTTGCTCCAGGTGACAAAAGTTCTTGTTTCTTGTGAAAAGCCGACATTCAGTCACCGCACCGTTGTGTTGGCGTTGGATGTTCGAGGAGCGTAACGTCTAACGTCACAAAAGACTTGAATTCACTCGAAAAAAGTTCAACCACCTACCTACATATTTATTTTCAGTCTCTAAAATAATTCCATATAGTTTATTATCTAAACCTACAAAGTGTAATATAGGTATATTGAAACCTTCGCGCCAATTCAATATAATACAATTCAAACGATGATTCTATATAGAAAATCTTTTCAAAATGGCTTCGTTTAAATACGTTAATTTAAATCAAGAGGACAATTCAGACCCACGGAGTGAATTCTGCAAAAGTATTACGTTATGCTATGCTTCTGCAGACGTGAATGGTGATTGATTTGGATTACAGTTCCGACTCCAACCTTTGCTACGGCTTTTTAGGAAGATGATGAACCGACTAGACTTCCTATTAAGTGGTGTATTTTGTCTATTCATTATGATTTGAATAAATAAACTGGAGTATCTGTGAGGCTGGTAGCTGGTAGCAGAATTGGAGGAAAGGGAGGTGTACCTATGAGACTTCTTCAGGACTTGTGGTGTGGGCCGAAGGAAGTATGTAAATTAATCAACTCCTACCTTTCCTCCACGTTAGTTGGGTTCTACACGCTCTATTTAGAATTGGACTGTAATGGTAATAAATACTGAAACCGGATCATAAGTGTCACATTAGTTTTGAAATTTATCCCTAAGCCTTACATTAGTTACAATATAATACAGTTTACACTGGATTGAATTGCATAGTAATTCCTAGCCAGGCAACATTTGGTAGTTTGGAGAGAAAGAGAAAAAAATGATGTTACGAGATGCTCGGTAGCGATAGAGAATACACAGGTATTTAAATGCGATGTTTGTTTATGATATAATTATTCTAGAGTCCATGCCATTCCATTCCATTATAGTCTATTCTATTACATTCCATTATATTCTATTATGTTCTCGCTCGATTATACAATCATGGAATGTAAGGTGTATAGCTACACGACTACACTCGAAAACAATTATCTGGGCAGGTATACCGCCAGACAAACTGTGTCTACTCTTACGTTTCAATTTAACATTCAACCTTCAATTGCATCCGGTCAGTAGAGTATAGTAATGTGAAAGTTTATTGCTCATGTAACTAATTAAAAGCCAAAGGAAAAAAGCAAAGGTGGCTGCTGGTGCAATAACTAAATCACGATTTTTTCTATTACACCGTGTACATAATTGCATATTATGTTGTGACGCAAGGCCGACATTGTTTTCAATTTGGCAATCATCTGACTTTTTAATTATTTTTTATGATACTCTGTTAATTAGCGAGGGATTCAAATCTCCTGCGCGTTTCGTTTAGGGTGTGAAAATCAAAACGAAAATGAAAACGAGAACGACGGCGACAAGGAACGATCGAATGCATTACATCGACAGTGACAGCTCTACACTATTATTAATTCGATATTTTTATCAAATTACGTAATTTGATTTTCGCCTGTGATTATATAATCCAAATGGACGGAGGAGAGAACGAAGGCAGAATAATGTCATAATCATGAATGTTCAATCAGTTACTGATGTTTGAGCTAAAGCTTCGATGATTGCTTGTCTACTCTTACAGATGACCTCATAATATCCACCCAGTCAAACGATAGACTTTTAATGGATGATGAATTATCCAATGAATCTGGTCTCTCACCTGATGGAGCCTCGAATGGGAAATTAGGTGGTGGTTCTTCGAGTGGACGACGGAGATCCCGAACGAATTTTTCATCGTGGCAGTTAGAAGAATTAGAGAGAGCGTTTCAAGCCTCACATTACCCAGACGTTTTTATGAGGGAAGCGCTGGCTTTAAGATTAAATCTCAAGGAGTCCAGAGTAGCCGTAAGTTTCATCATTTATTTTATTTTCTCTTTTTCCTTCCTTCTTCTCGTCTCCATATGGAACATTCACAACTGTCTGTAATTACTCATGTACTTGCGTAGATGTTTGTCCCACCATGGCATACTACCTTCATAATCACTCTAGTGTTTGTGTTAGGAAAGCTAAGAGCGGAACAAATTAGATTTATAATGTAAATGGAGGTAATATGCCGAAAAAATAGAGATTTGTATTGAACTGTATTTGATTGTGGTGTCGGGACGGAAAGGAGTCCAGTTCAATGAGGTGGTGTGGAGAGGTTGCATGCATAGGTAGTTGGGAACGTAGCATTTATTTATTTATTGTGTGTTCCCTTAGGTTTGGTTTCAAAATCGCCGAGCCAAATGGCGTAAACGAGAATGTACAAAAAAAGGACCCGGGAGACCAGCCCATAATGCTCAACCACAAACATGCTCTGGGGAGCCAATACCACCCGACGAGCTCGCCCGAAAGGAACAAATGAGACGAGATCGGAAGGTAAAGGTTAACAAAAAATCAGAAATCATAATCTTAAATATTATTATCCTATTATCATTATCCGTAATCATAATATTATTATCTCTAATTCTCATTTGGCTTCCTCACTTCTCCCTCCTTATCAC
Source organism: Ptenothrix huangshanensis (assembly GCA_036851915.1). Taxonomy (NCBI): domain Eukaryota; kingdom Metazoa; phylum Arthropoda; class Collembola; order Symphypleona; family Dicyrtomidae; genus Ptenothrix; species Ptenothrix huangshanensis. The sequence goes on along the minus strand of JAAXYX010000570.1, from coordinate 4,925 downwards.
CGCATGCATGAATTCCTGCATGCTATACTGCTATGCCTTGTCATTCTGCTGTACACATACACCTTTGCCTGCGCGGTAATTATGTGTATGCATTTTGCTGCCTACATGTGTACCTTATCTCTGTGCCAACGACTATGACTATCTAATTATGCTGCGAAGACATGAATGAAAGCCAAGATTGTGACTAATTGGTTGCCATTCTCTCTGTGATTCTGACAGTTACGGAAAGCTCTGGAAAAACAACAAGCGAAACTGGCTGCACGGGGTGTGAATGTGGACATTGAGTCTTTGCGGAAGGAGTATGAGAATAAATCAAATCATCATCATCATAATAGTTCTAGTAGTAATAAAAATTCAAATAGTTCTAGTAAAAGTAACAATAGTAATAATAATAATAGTAATACGAGTAGTAGTAACAATAATAACAACAATAATTCGAAAGATATCACACATCCAATTAATTTCAGTATTGACAGCTTACTTCGTAATTGTAAGTAATGACATTATCCGAGATTCATCTCTACGGTCTTACATACCTATATATAAGGCTGTTGGACAGACGTCAAGAAAAAACAAGCTCGCATGTTCATGTTCGTCAAAGTAATTATATTCCATACCTACCTATACCTACCTACCTACATACATACATAATTATTATTAATTATACTTCATTATGAGCATTTCAAGTTTTAAATTATTTTTGCTTTTATTTATTGTAGGTAGAATTAATTACGTGCATAGACATACACACATAGATAGTACAATACAGAAAGAGATTTAGATTCTGGGACTCATTATTTATTCTAAGTTCTTTCATAATAACAACATAATTTTACCGTGTACTATTTACCATTTAGGATTTACCAAAAAATGCAGTACAGTTTTTACTATGTCTTAAAAAATGTACGATTGATTACCAAATGTCTCATGTCTGAATCTGAATTCACGCGTATGATAGATTATACATACTTGGGTACTTGATTACCTCTGTCGTTGTCGTTGGTAATACCAATAATATAATTATACGCATGATTATATAATCTAATTACCAATTCCAAAATACCAACTCTTACATTTTGTTGCTGACCAAGCAACCATTAATTATTACGTCATTACATAATTATATACAAATCGATACAATGAGTGTGACTGTGGATGCAAGTACATATAGTTGGATAAAAATAGCAAAAATGAGATTCGATTACTCATACATTTACTGTTCACGTGGTATGGATGTAATTTACCTATTTGGGTACAGTGTGAGAAGATTTTCCAATTTTTAAAAAACCTTAAGTATTGTGAATCGTGTAAAATTTTTCAGAATAACATTAAATACTGTAATTAAAGTTACATAAAGTGTACTGATACTTATCTAGGCAAAAATAGTAGCAATTACCTACCTACTACAATTACTCTATCAGTATGTAAGGACATATTATATTATATACTATATATATATATATTATAAATCAACTTACCATTGCATTGTGTAGCTACTTGATATAATTACTAATACAGATAATATGATGACGATGACATTGTAAGATTATTTATGACATGACAGATACAACAAATTTAACGATTCGTGAGATGTAAAAGGAATGAATTACACTACTTACATAAATGGTTCAGGAAGAAATTTACTTAGGTACAGATGCAATTACATGCGTCTGGGTATATGTAATTAATTAATATGGTAATGATATACTTAATTTTATTCAGCTGTTTGTCAGCTCCTGAAAAGTCGCATTGTCCGTGCAAGTGTACAAGAAAAAAAGAAGGAATGAAAGAAAAAGAGTGAAATCATCCTTGATCGTGTATGCGTGTGTTTCAACAAGACTTTTAAACAATATTCTTAGTTTCGTGAAAATGTGAACAATTACCTAATTACAATTACCAAAATGTTTTGTGCAATAAAATAAAAGGATCCAGACGAAAACTAATTCACATTTTTGAGTTTTTAGCTTGTTTCATGTTTCATCGATTCATTATAGCATAATTGATGGTAATCATTCTCATTGTAGTCAATTTTGCAATTGACCTACGCTCCGTAACAAAGAGCCTATTAATCCTCGAGGTAACCCTAACATTTTAGAAACAAGAAATACTATCCTAAAGTCTGTAGGTCCGCATGCCCCATGACCAATGTTAATTTGAAAGGACCACGCTTAAAAGCTATGCTTCAACTTGAAACTTTGAATAGTGTCTAGATCTCTATTTGTGTCCGAAGTTGAGCTTGAATTTTATAATAGCACACGGGTTTAACAGAACCAACCGTAAAGCACATAATAGTGGGATAAATTATAATTGAATTAATCGCTGCCTTTTGCATTTTTAGATACATAATTGCTATAATTTGTTAATCAAATTCACAAAAGCATTGCATTCATTCAACAATATTCATTTCATAATCAGTAATTCGTTGTCGAAATTCCGATGATATTTTGGAGGGAGAAGCAAAAAATGTTTTTGAAATGCCGGGAACGAATCTTCAATTCCCGATGCGACATCTATCCGCCGAGCGCTCAGGTTTGATATCGATTTCTTTGATCCTAAGACAAGACCCAACAAAGTTGGATTCAAGAAAGATAGACGGAAGAAAACTGTTCTACGGAATAAAGTTTCACAATTTTTTGGTATTGTTTTTTCTATTCATTAATTTTTCAATTTTTATTCATGCTTGATTGTTTTAGCTATAGTAAAAGTTTAAATTGTGGTGGAGTTTAAAAGCAGTAGCTTTTGGGGGCATAGTTAGACAGTGATCTATCTCACTATTCAGATTCAGTGACTTGTTCAACACTATCGCTATATACCGGCATTGTTTAACCAGGCTGGCTACCTATATCTTAATGGATTTTGTGCAAGGCAACAGTATGCTGAACTTTAAAGTGTATTACCTGTATTGTGGAATACAACTACAGCAACAGCGGTAACTTAGCTACTCTGACTGTGACTATGATACAAACCAAAGTACAAAACAGAAAATTCCCTGCAGGCAAAAATCAAAACACCTGCTCAGTTTTTTACAGTAAAGGTTTAAGAGTCAGTTATACGAGCATCGTCTGTGCAAACTGGTACAAACCAGCCAGGTAAAATTTAAAACTTTTTAGTTGTCAAGCCTCTGCAACAGCAACATTGGTGCTCACCTACTTACAAGATCCTAATTAAAAGTGTGTACGAGTAATTTAAACCACGTAGATAATTTGAGCAGTGGGCAAAGTGTGACAGATGACAGTTGACGTTGCTTTGTCAGTTGTTTTGGCTAGACGACTCTAACACTGTTGTAGACCAAACTCAGCATCATGTTAACGAATAAAGTCTATCGCACGGTGCACAAGACGTGGAGATATTACTATAATAATGTACCTCTAAAGAAGAAAATAATTCTTAGTGTGATTATTTTGATGGTGCTCATTCTTTTTACTAGTCGAAATAGTTCTAGTGCTTCGGATAAAGTTAGTCAATTTTTGAAACGGAAAACGTTTAGTGTTCATGGCAAACACGTAAGTAATCAATAATCAAGATGACTTTTCATTTGTTGATATTAGCATGGCGATTTTTAAGCAGTAAAACAGATAATGATGCTTTGATGAAGGCATAGTGATTATAATCGTAATCAGTTAAGACTAATCATTAATACCTGTTTTTTTTTGATCGTTTAATTGCACTATAGGTTGACAGTGGATATTTAAAGCATGTGTATAAAGTGTTCAGTACCTTGGGATATGACAGAATTGACTCAAGTGAGACCTGGGATATTTTATGGTCGCATGATTACCCGTACAACATCATGAAACCACAGATGCAGAACTTAATGCCTCATCAAATGGTAGGAAATGAGATTTTTCACTCCTGAGGAATATTGTAACCATAACCAAGTATGCATGTTTAAAGTTTTTTTCCATTTTATTTTATACTTTATGCGCTGTTTTATTGAATTCGTTCAGGTGAATCACATCCCAGGATCAGGTTTCATCTCGAATAAGATGAATTTGGCGAAACTGAAATCTGTCTATGTACCTCAAGCTTACTTACTGCCCAAAGAAATGACTTTGCTCGTTAAATATGTACGTACTTTTTGTACCTTTTAAACTTTATTACAGCTACCAATAAATTACCTTGTTCAATAGTAAAACGCATATACACAATGGGTAGGTTAACAGTAGAGTCACTAAAAAGATAATGAATAGTTCGATTCAATTCTGTTGCAGAAATCCGAACATCCAAAAGCCACGTTCATTCTCAAGTCAAACAATCACAGGGGAATACGTATTGTGAGTGATATTGCCAGTTTAAAGAATTCTAATAACTCATTTGCTCAGTTGTATGTGTCAAATCCATTGCTCATTGACAATCACAAGTTTGACATTGGCGTTTACACCTTCATCACGTCCATCAACCCGTTAAGGATTCAAATTTTCAACGATATTCTATTCCGGTATGCTTACTCAATTCTGAGGCGTAACTTGGCTCTTTACAGTACGACGCTTTTTGAGTTTTATACAGAATCCAGTTGACGTACTTTGAAATCACTGAAATATAATTTATTGAGTGGTTTAAAAACATAAATGTAGACTATACTGCTAAAAAGCACTTCCTGTTTTACTACAGAAGTGCGTAGTTACAGCAACTTACTTGTATGAAGGGTGGGTTGAGCTTTCCTCTTGCAACCACTTTTGTAGCTTATCAGTCCTTTAATAACAAATGAGTACCCTTGTCCGTGGGTTATGAAAGAGCCACCAGTGTCACCCTGTAGTTTCCAAAAAAGGACCAAAATAAGGAAACGTATATCAAACACAAAAGGGTATTTAGAGAGTTCAATCTCAGTATCTATGGAAACTTTAGAAGTGTGATGAGTTGATCAAGCGAAACGAGGTGATAGAATTCGGGTGTACGGCTAATGAATATTGCTACTAACTTGGCAT
>JAAXYX010000569.1:0-35411 GCA_036851915.1 Ptenothrix huangshanensis | reverse complement strand
AAAGAGCTAAATGCTATGCTTTAACACAGCATTTAGCTCTTTTTCATTCTTCAACGACGATATGTCGTTACAAAAAGTGACGTTACAATCGCATATTTAACATGGGAACACAAAGGCTTTATGAAGGGGCCGTTATGTGATGTCGTTGTTTGGAAATTGACGTTATATCGTTGGACGTTATAAGTAGAGTTCACTGTATTTGCTACAAGATCGGATTAGTTATAGGTACTTGTCTATTGTTGTAGTTCAAATGCACTTAACTTTCTTAACTTACTTAACTGTCTTTCTCTCAATCGACCTTGCTGTTTAGTTAATTTAAGAACGGAAATTGCTTTACAATATAAAACTGCTTCCTATGAGTAACACGCGCATTAAGTAATTAGTAATTACTGGAATAAACCCTAAGATGTTAAGCCTCTATTTGGAATTCTTATTAAATGACAGCTCTACATGGCACAACATGTTTTACTATGGCCTATGGCTCATAGGCTTTGGTGAACTTCAAATCGTTGTATATAGTACTAACTTTTAGTGTATCTAACTTTTAAACAATGCTAAAACAGGAAGAAATACACTTAAGTCGCTGAAAACATACTCACTTTGGATGCGTATGAACTGCATTTTAAATGCATTAAAAGGATGTATTGGACAGAAGGATGCACTTTACATGCAAAGCAATAAACCCAAACTTTGTTCAAGATGTTACTGATTACAAGTAGGTTTTTGGCGTCCAATATGTACCAGTTTTTAAAGTGTAGATACAGGGTAGCCCACTTAAATAGGAGAATTTGAATTTTTTAGTACGAGCGCATCTCTGCACCGATCCAAACTAGTTATATACTGATCGATAGAGAATTGTTCGGAGTTTTGGTTAAACTATACTTTTGTTTGTTTTTGGTGGCATCATACGTCTCAAAAAAATTCTGAAAGAGTTGCCGCTTTTTTCGTCGTTTTTGAAGACAAGTATTTTTTGGAATAGTTTTTATTCAGTTTTCTCCTTGCATTTTTACTCCTAAATTGCACCTAAAGCCTTAAAAAGCTGACCAAAACTCCGAACAATTCTCTATCGATCAGTATATAACTCGTTTGGATCGGTGCAGAGATGCGCTCTTACTAAAAAAATTCAAATTCTCCTATTTAAGTGGGCCACCCTGTACTAAATACATAGCTGAAAGAAGACAGTAACTAAAGTAACTGTTTTACTGTAGCAGTTATATTTTTATTGTAATTACTGCATGCATAATTTTACTTTTACTCCATACACCGAATCTCCTGCATTACGTAGTTCTCCTTTTGTACTTCCTCATCTCGTATCAATCCTTGCAATGTTCAACAGAAGGACGATGACTGTTTGTAGCACATTGTCTATATGTAGTGTAAAAATGATCTCAATCCCATTATTTATTCTAAATTTTCTCAATAAATTACTGTTAGAGGAAAATTATGTAGCTATAATTTTTACTTGTATCTTCGCACGGATATTTATTTATCTTCCCGTTGCACACATAAATAACAAAATGTTTTACTGAAACCTGAAGCTCACAATCAGATAACAAAACTGGATTTGAAGCGAAACCACACGTGTGGAGTATCTTCAGAGCCAACGGAATCATAAATACTGAGATATATTTTTGAACCGATACCGAGCAACAGTGTTAATTAATATTCGGCTCGGCTGTCAATGACTTACGAATTCTAGAGTCAACAGGTAAGCCTTTTTTGAAACTATTCAAGTCGAAAGCTTCACTTATCTGATTAACTCTTGTGTTAGTTTGTACCACTTTTTTCTACTACACTTTTGCAAGAAACGATAACCACACGTTTTGGTACAGAATTAATTGATGCGCCTAACCACACTTTAATTGTTAAATTCGTTTTTGATTTTCGAAGACTGGAATCCATTATGCATACCTGCTGTCCCTATATATAAAATCAATATAGTATCTCTTAACCGCTTCGAGAAACCACCAAAGAAATAAATGACACAATGTAATATACAATCCGCCCAAGACAGGAAATAGTGAAAAAAACCAGGTCTAGCAGCAAAACATAAACAATAAAAATCACCCTATCGCACGTAACACACGTTACGATGCATTTTAATGGGAGCTTTAAACTTAATCGATTTCTTATACGTTTTCTCCCATCTGTACCTTGCCCCAAGGGAAGTTATACGAACCAAAATCTCACTCTACGAAACCACTTAGGTGCAGTTTTGCGTTCATAAGTTTAGGACATTATCAGAGTGCCTTATGGAAAATGAATAAACACCGTAAAAGTATGTATGTAAATACCTACATAACTATGTTTGTGGTCCTCCAGTCTCTAAAATGTTAACCTATTATTACGTTCTTAATTTTTTTGGTAACAAACTTATGCGTCTCATAACCATACCCTCATTTACATTACATTACTTTACGTTACTGCACTATTGCCGACAACTTCAAAAAATGCAAGCTAAATGAACCAAATCATTGCTTACGGGGTGATTATATAGGCAACGGAACAATAACAATCTATACAAGTATTTTAAGTTTAGAATGCAATAGAAGCCAAGACATGACAAGACAAGATAACGTTCGTCCCAAATCTGAATCGCCATGACTATGACTATGACCATGCACTACAGTCTTTGTCGTTGTCCCTGCCGCTGCAATGCCAATCATACAGACACAGACAGAGAGATGCATTCATTCATTTCGTACAACTTTTCAAATGCGAGGAGCAACTCGAGATGTCAAGTCAAGGCAGTTAAAGGTAGTTGAGTACATACATATGAACGTGAGAAACATACGCAATAGACTTTGCCACTTGAAAAAAAGATTGTACAAAATTATAATGAGAGCTGAGCTGATAAAATCACTGAGTAAAAAGTGCCTAGTCGACTGAATACTTCTTAATTACATTCCGATAACCCAAGAACTCAGAAAAAGACTCAAGGCAATTGCAATTTGTACCTGCAGTCGCAGTCCATGGCAGTCTGTCTGTGCTTCCTTACAGTTCCTGACACACAAAAGTACACACATACACACACATCGTCCAAGTCCAACTTTAACAAAAGGTAATAGGTACAAAGTCAGTAACTAAAAACCACACCACAATTGCATTTCAAATTGCAACGCAACTCACTCATCGTCAGTACTTATAAACGTAAGATTTTATTTCGTCTACAATTTACTATAGTAGAGCATGACATCCAAATTCCCAGTCTGAATTTCGATTGGGCCCAACAGCCAACAGGTAAGGAGGTAAAGGAAAGGAAAGGAAAAGAAAAGAAGCGATTGACTACTACTCGTATCTGTAGTCAGTTGTATGGTGTCTCAGCTTGGCTAGTGTCTTTGGAGGAATAAGAATTAGGCGGTAGAGTAATAACAAGACAGGTCTTCAGAATAGTCTATCCAAATATATGTTTGAGTGCCTTCTACTCGTACAGTATGCAATTACTTGGTCTTTTTGGTGCAGAGACTGTACCCTAGTCTAATTTATTGTTGCAAGAAAACTGACTAGGTATCTCAACTAAACAGTTAGCTTGTGGAATGGAAACAAGTTGAAAGGGATTTATCAGTCAGCATCAGCATCAGCATTACCGTCAATATATTATAATACACAGAGGTAATTGATAGAAAGTCCCCAAGCCTCTCATTCATTCCATCCATGGACAATCGTAATTGAATCTATTTACCTAGAGAAAAAATAAGTGACACGGTAACATTATCTTTATGTAACACACATTCAAACTCCTTTCAGATTATAATCCATGTGTTCCGAGCACTCTGTGCTCATCAATGCATCCATACACTGTACACTTGTATTTACCTTCGTAGGTAAGTAACTTCTCGCGTGCAATTCTCATTCTTATCTTTCTCAATGTGCGAACACACTCGTGATTAGTGATTCCATTCTAACACGCTGTTCCCAAAAAGTCAATAATAACTTAACGGGAATCACTAGTAAGACTGAGGCAGTAGGAATAGGTTACCGAAATAACAAACTTTCAGATCATTTCAGTGGAGTTCAGCTTAGACAGCGTACCTAGTAGGCAGTTCATCAATCCATCACAATAATTACAAAAATTACAATACAAAACAAAGTTAAGTTGTAACGTGTGTATCGTGCCCGTGCCGGCAACGGCAACGCACCTCACTCACTATACAGCTGAACCACACAAAGTTAAAATAGCTCGCAAAAATTTGGCCAACGTCAACAAATGTGTATAATTCCCTTGGGTGTCACATGTACAGTGAAATAACTTGTGAATTTAAATATACGCCATCGAACATCACAATGCCAAAATACTATCAGTAATAGTCACAGCCACTGAACTGTCTGTTATGTCTTCTAGAAGGGAAATAAGGCGGATGGTGGCTCTCTATTTTTTTCAGCTTGCAAGCAAATTCTAAATTTAAAGAGTAATAACACAAAACGTGAAAAATCATATAGGACAAGTACATATACATACTGTGATGTAGTTGACTATAGTCTTAGTCCACCCCAACCCAAGCCAAGGTTGAATTTTGTTGCTTTTGAATTGAGATTGGGAATTGGAACGCACTCGTGTTGAACGTTAAAAAACAATTTTATCAAGGAGGTTTAGGGTTTTTAGGATAATTTACTTGTAGTTACTCGTCTAAAATTATACCATCGAATTCTTTTTACGCTGTACGCTCCTCGCAAACTTTTCCTCTCCGATCCGATACGATCCGGTCCGGTCCAATCCCATCCACAGTCGATTGCAACGCAATTCTCCCAAGCATCTAACAGTGAAACGATTTTTGACTTTAGGGTAGACTTAAATAGCTCCGATAATTAGCTATCGTTTTGTAAGGTCTCGTCGCAGGTTGCTCCTTGCACTAACCATATCAACCCAGAGGATGCAATGTAACACACAGTGCATTGTCTCACTACCACAATTGAAAACGGGGCTGGTAGATGCAACCTATGCATTTGGAATTATTTTCTCGTCTTTTCCTAATACACGGTTCTTACTTTAATAGAGCGACAACACAATTTGAACGAGTTCGATTCCAATTTTTGGAGATTCTGTGAACAATACTGTCTAAAAGTGTCAGTTTGATTCGTGAGGATTCTCTAATTAGTTGGACGTGGGTCACTTGAAAAACCTTTGTTATCATCAGCGCATAAACAATAACAACATGGACGGGAGTACCGAAATTGCGAAGAAGCCGAAAGGTAAACACCAACAATAACAAATGATTTAAAAAAAGTTTTCACCTTCAGTAATAATATTTTAATACAAATATAATGGAGTAGTAAAAATCAATGTCAATTAGTGTACATTTTCTAATATTACTACGAAGACTAAACAGTATTCATTACAATTAGACAGAAAGTAACCAATTTATTTACACTTATTTATCAAAAATGGTAATTGTTAAAAAGTTCATTTTGTGACTTTTGTCTGTCTCTTAATGCTTTGAAATGAAATTATTTTTTGAATTCCGACATTTTATTTTAGTTTAATTTTTAAATTCAAAATCTAAAATCATTCCGCATTTTTAAACAAATCAGCTACTTTAGTTATTTGAATTTTGTCACTTGCTTACCGTGTAAGTCATCCTATAACTTAAACTATTTATGAAGAAGGGCGTCAGAGTGTGTTCAAATTCAAAAGCTACGAATTAAACTAAAATAAATTTATAGCAATTAAATACTAGATTATTTTTGTTAAAATAGCTTACATTATAATAAAATATAATACTCCACATCAATAGACATAATCTAATATTTGTTACAATTTAACTTAATACGCAATAATAGTCAACAATAATGTAATAAGCGTAATATTATATTAATTAATTATATTACTAACGATGCTTTGGAAAGATCCTCTGTACAGTATGTACAAAAAATCTGATAAAAATGGCGTGTTATTGAACCTAGGCTGGGGATCCCGCCACACTTTAGCTGTCCTTGGTTTTCTGGCCTTCGCAGTGTCATACGCGATGCGTTTTAATCTATCCCTTGCCATTGTGGCCATGGTTAAATCCCACGGTCATGGACGTTCAGCTTCCAGCAACGAGACTACGAAAAACGTGTCCAATTCCCTTATCCTTGCCTGTCCACATTTACACTCAAGTCATCCTAGTTCGGGTGTAATAAATCAAACGTGGAGCGATCAACATGTTTACCTAGAGGGGGATGACCATAATGGCTTACACGAGCAATCAGTGATGCCTCAGGCACCGGCGTCAGGAGAGTTTGAATGGAACGAAGCAGAGCAAGGCTTTATACTGGGATCCTTTTTTTGGGGATATGTTTTAACGCAATTACCTGGTGGTATAATATCCACTAAATTTGGTGGGAAATGGCCGCTTGGTCTTGGGCTATTTATCACAGCAATCTTTGCTATTCTAACGCCAATGGCTGCAAGGACACACAAGTATTTACTAGTGGGCGCTCGCGTTATTCAAGGTTTAGGAGAGGTAATTACGTTAATTCCGTCATTGTTTTCATTTCTTCTCCAAACATTAATTGCTTCAGTAAATTTTTTTCGTCAATACCTATATCTATAGTAGAAAAAGGCAAGTTCCTTTAAACAACAGGAATTGACATTGGCAGTACCCTCAAACGAGGATAGAATACTTTTGAAATAGGATTATTAAATTCAAGTACATCTGTAATACTATTATACTTTTATTTAAAATTTTGATGAGCTTATCCTTACATTGGATCTATCTAATGACTCATTAGGGTTTAACAACACCTGCTATGCATGCAATATTAGCAAAGTGGGCGCCACCAGACGAAAGAAGTCAACTGGGAAGCATTGTGTATGCGGGAGCTCAATTTGGAACAGCAGCAACAATGGTAGTCAGTGGATACCTCATTGATGGAGGTGTTCTTGGTGGCTGGCCATCAGTTTTCTACGTCATGGGAGGAGTTTCTCTGGTTTGGTTTGTTCTCTGGTGTCTTTTCATGTTTGACAGTCCAGCACTTCATCCAAGAATTTCAAAGGAAGAGCTGAATTATATTCAATCGTCCATTGGGAAGGCATCTACATCAGCAACAAGCAGTAACAAAGCACCCACCCCATGGAGAGCCATTCTCACTTCTCTTCCCGTTTGGGCCATCATCATTGGTCATTCTGGTCATGTTTGGGGTTTGTACACACTTCTCACCGAACTCCCAACTTACATGAAATCTGTTCTAGGATTTGATATTAAACAGGTCAGTTAAAATGGAATCCGTAAAATCAAGAATTTAACCTGTATTCATGTGTTCACGCTACATATGATAATTATCATGTTTCTTTAGAGTACGAAAAATGTTTTGAAAACATTCTATGCAACCGCATGTAAGTAACATGCGAAGCCATAAAATTTTTTCGAAAAATTGTCCACACTCTTAAAAATGAACAATATAGGGGCAGAGCGCCTAATGGTGACATATCCCATCAAAGTCAAACTTTGGGAAGCTATAGCTTCCGAACCAAAAGAGACCCAGGAGACCATGACACATAAAAATGATCGCCATCCATTCCTTTACCAGTAGAAAAAAACTCAAGGGTGTGGGTGTTATAACGTAATGGTCAAACGGGTTTATATTGGAAAGGTAAAAAAAATCAGAAAAAAGCGAAAAGCCCTATATGTGACATAACTGGGTCCTAAGGTGACAACCATCGATATACAAGCAAATTAAATGTCCAATATATGACGACTAATTTTTCTTTAAAATACCACCCCTTGTGATTCTAAATACAGGCACTGAAAAGGTACTATTCATTTTTTAGAGTACAGACGAATTTTTGGAAAAATTGCTTTGGTTGCGCGTTATATTAAATAGGATTGCCATAAAAATCTTTCAAAAAATCGTCTATACTGTATAAAAATGAACAGTATATTCCGTATCTACGTCTTGTTAAACATTTTAAGTCGCCCTCGTCCACTTTGTAAAAATGTAAGACATAATTATCCAACAATCAGCCCGGCGTAATTCTGCTGTTGAGATACTGTGCTACATTTACAAATGCAACATTGATAAGGTATTCAAGTAATCAATACGCTTAATATGTCCTGAAAATCGTAAAAATTCATCTAAGCAGCAGAATAAATGTACGAAACATAAAACCAATGGCAACTTCTACCCGATGGCTGTACAGATAGGTTGTAGGCCTGTCATAGGACTGCTGGGGTGGTCACATATATGAAATTTTTGCATTTTTTCTTCAATTCTTTTGATTAGGTTTATTTTAAAAGCCCGAAACCAAATCATACTTCTGAAAACACAAATTTACTCCAAATTTTCTGCTCTACAAACCAGCGTCCAACACTTTTTCAAAAAAAATCGTTGTTACAAGGTATTAAATTTGAATCGAGGCAAATATCATTTGAAAAACTGGAAAACTGAGACAATGCGCATTACGAATTTATAACGTTTGTCCTGAACAGCCTTCACGCCTACGAATTTCAACAAAAGTAGTACAATGTCAAGCTTTTCTATGCCCGGTGAACTTTTGTTTCTGTCATAACTTGTGGTAGAAATACACGGAGGGTGTCACCATTAGGGGTTGGTCGCATATAGGCGCTCTTCCCCTATATGTTTCCGAGAATTATACTTAAAACAGTTCCGATGTTCAAAAACTTTTCAATTACCTGCCTTTAAAAATGGTATTTTGAAAAACAGTTTAAAATATCTAAATGAGTCATTAATAATAACTAGAAGGGTTTGAAATAACTAGAAATACATCGATTATCCAACAAATCTTTAAACTGTTTCTCCACAATCTTTCAAGCTTCAACTATAAATTATAATACCCTATTAATAGTAAAAATGAGATTGTTGTTTTTATAGAATGGATGGATGTCTGCCTTTCCGTACCTGATGATGTGGATGGTTTCCATTGCGTGGACACAACTTGTTGATTGTCTCATCGCAAGAAAATACATGAAGACTGTTTGGGTGCGTAAAATCTCACAGACAATATGTAAGTTTTCATATTCTAGTTCTTCCACAATTATTCAACAAAAATAATCTAAACACTAATAGTAACACCAATCATCTACTTGTAGAGATTCATGTTCGTATTTTGCCTATGATTACTTTGAAACTTTATAAATAATGTATTTAATTAATTATTTTCAGCTCAAATCGGACCTGCAATTGCTCTGATTGGAGCGTCGTACTCTGGATGCTCGCGGACTTTGACAGTGATTCTCTTAACCCTTGCTGTTGGAATCAATGGAACAGTTTACGGAGGTTACGTTGTCAACCACGTCGACATTGCACCCAATCATGCTGGTATTTTAATGGGCATCACAAATACAGTGGCTAATCTTTGTGGATTTGGAGCTCCGTATGCTGCTGGCCTTTTGATAAATGAAAACGTAAGCAGGGAAACACTTGTCCTTAACTACAAGAATAAATCTTAACAGAAAAAAGTACATAAGTACTAAGGCGTACTAATGCTAATGTGTTTTTTTCTTCCTTAAGTCTGCTTATTTTTACAGTGAACATATTTCCTACAAATTACTTTTCCAAAATTCCAAAACTCCACATCGGAAAGTTTCAAAAACTTAATTATTCATTATTATGATCAGTGATTCTCATATTTCCCTCTGATTCTGTTGCTATTACCTTAGCCGACGTTGGAAAGATGGCAGCTAGTGTTTTTCATAGCCGCTGCCATTTACGCATTGAATTCTGTGTTTTTCATCATTTTTGGAACATCCACTGAACAACCATGGAATCGACCCACCGAGAAAACCGAAACGGCGGATTCACAAATTAAAAAAGACTCAAAAAATATCGCAAAGGAAGTTCTCTAATAAATTCGTTTTAATATAATGAGAATGACCATGAAGCTTTTCTTCAAAATAGATTGTTTTTATTTTTCAATTCCTTGACACTGTAAAACGTTAAGTCATAATTGCCATTTATAAATGCAAATAACATAATCATCCTTTTAATAAAACTGATTACAGATATCATGCATTTTATAATGTATGTTGTGCAATTACGTACATATTTTTGATAAAGCTGGGACTTTACAATAAAACCAATCGTAAATAACTGTTCAACTTTGTATATTTTACATATTTTAATTTTGCTCTTGTTTTATTATGATTAAATCACAGATACAGAAGCTACATACTACAAATTATAAAAATATTTATAGTAATGTGAAATGAGAGTTGAAAATACGAAACGTTATTGAATCTTTGCAACTCATACCTTTGTCTTTTTTCTGAGGGAGAAGAACAACATGTTATCTTTCATATCAAGCAATCATTGTAATATTTGACATTTATACAATAAAATATTATTGTGGTAATTAATAATTATTTGGTTAGTTACCCATATATGTAGTTCAATACGAAAATAAATTATATTTGAAAAATATGAAACTATATAAAGTTAATATAAATAGTAAAACCCAAGGTGTAAAAATAAAGCGGTGTAGATCACAGTGCAGCAATTGCTTCTTTGAGGAAATTATTTACTCCGTGCTCAATGTACTTTTACAAACGTAGCCAAGATTATCACTTCGGCAGGTGCAATAATAGTATCCATCATGGTAGTTACGGCCTTTTGAACAATTTTCTGCACAAAACAAAAAATACGATGTGCTATAAATTGTTAGCGGTTACCTAACACCGCACTACTCATCAAATTATTATTATAAGGTTTAAAATTACCAGAAAATTTTTCATAGGAGGGTAGTCTAGTGGTGGTAGAGGTGGTCAACCGGGTAGGAGTGCGACAATTTTCCATTCGCTCGCAACGGTAACCAAAATATTCTCCGTAACATGTGCAAAGATCACATCCACTGAAGAACTTGTGGCCTAGAATGCATTTTCCTACCCGCAAATATTCAATGCATAAATACATATTAGTGATTGCTTATAAATTACTACCTAATTATTAATGCAAATTAAAAATCCATATTGTCGCCTCGCCAAAACAAACAAAACAAACGAGATTTGTCTAATCTGTTTGTCTTTCAGATTTTTAAGCAATAAATTAAAATCAAGTTAACCTTTTGTATCCGTTGGTGCGCGTGTGGGTGATGATGGATAATATTTGTTCGATCCTTCAACGACAACTTCACCATCTTTGTACACAGTGCATTCTTTACTAGTGCAAACATAGCCTGACTCTCCATGGCACGTACAGACGTTGCAGTCCTTTTTAAACTCTTGACCCAATGTACAGTGACCTTTAAAATTTAAAAAAAATAAAAATCATAAACCTACGACACGTACATATACATTTTCGAGACCAAGAATTTTTTAAAAAAATTTAGCTTGTCATAAAGGTGCATGTAGTATTTTTTTTTACACTTATTACTACTTAAATCTTTACCTCTAGAACTCGACTGCTTTGTGGAGGAGTCGGTTGAAGAATCCGAGCAATTGGGGATTCGTGTGCAAGTTGATCCAGCTTTCCCGTGGCAAATGCAATGATTACAGCCGTCATTATACTCATCACCAAATGCACAGTCACCTAAAGTCGTAAGATACAAACCTTACAAAATTTTTATTTATGATCTTAATCAAAAATTCCGATTTTTTAGAATTCAAAAAAATATATTTACTGTGTGTATCAAACCTTTATCGTTCAGTTGCCGACGATAATTCCTTTGCGGATGAGCGGAAATGATTTGGACAGAACCAAACAAGAAAAGTATTACGAATCTGGTGTACAACATAGTGTCTTTTGGAAACTAAATCCCAAATAAGTTCCTGCTTCGAGTATAGAAAGGAAATTCTAAATGGAAAATCGTAGGAAGAAATAATAGACACTTATTCCAATACCAGCACTTATCTTGACGAGAAAGTGAAAACGTTTATTCGCTTTGAATTAAGTGAAGATGACCGTAGTGTATATTTGACGTTGTTACGCTGTTATTATTGGTGTTGGTGTTGATGCTCACGATGGGATGAGTAGCCGCCAAGAGAGAAAGATGAAAAATGATTAAGTCGCCCCCCGTTTCGATAGTCTTTATACCAAATTTCACCAATGTACCATAATGGTTATAGAGAGAAGAGAACTGCATTGAGAGTAAGCAGTAAGTATTATCAAACTGAAATCACCAGATCTGTGCTGTCATGAGGTCTGATTCTTTATTTCACTATTATTTACAATGATATTATGTACATTAATTCACTTAATTACATTCGACATTCGAATAAAAAAAGGCCCGTACGTCCATAATCCTGTCGAAAATACAACAGTCTTCAGAAAAGCGTTACTCAGTCTCTATGCATGAAAGAGCGCTATTATACTCACGTACCTATGTTATTATACTATTCAGATTTACTAGAGATTTTGCATATTTCTGTTACCTATATATTCATTTAAACATTTGTATTTACAATTATTATAAAGTGTTCTACGTGTGGGAAGTCCGGCGTCAGGAAGGGGGCTTCGAATACGGCTACGACTACGGCACATTTCTTCAAACCTACCTACCTAGCTACATATGAGTGACTATGACTGGGGCAAAATGTCGAATGCCAAAAGCACAATAAAGTCACATTACGATTACGACCAAACCAATGAACTTAATACAACACAGAAGTATTCTAAAAAAGTTACAAAGACTATTGGATGTCACATTAGTGACCAGTTCGAAGTAATCCATATAGACGTACGTATGCTGCTTTGAACAATAACTAAATGAAGTGAAAATTAAGGTTGTATGTCCTTCTATATCCGTTTGCTGTTATGAATACGGCATTGGCCTGCAAAATGCGAATCAGTTAAAAGCATCAATTCATACAGCGTCCTCCTCATCATCATCCTCATCAAGCAATTCTAGCAATGGCATATTACAGCGTAGTAGTATTGAACGTACTAAAGTAGGTACGTAGTATTTGCGAGTAGCATCGTAGTAGTAATAACAAGAGTAGTAAAATTATATAACACATACAAGTAAAACGACAATTAAAAATAATAACAATAACCAACGACACAGATACCTATCCTATATTTAATGTTTTCGTTTATGCACTGGTTATCATTGAATCCTGCATTGTACACGTTGATGTTCTATAATTAAAAACGATTTAATCCAAAATGTAATGCTATAGTGTAATATGACTTTAGCATCAAGTCTAACATGGATTACATTACATGCCAATCTCCATAAACAGATAGAAGACATTGTATAAGGTGTCCCTAGGTCAGTAACATAATTAGCTAATGGTATACGCACTCCTCACGACAGTAATGAATGACTATATCACTGTGGGGTTTGCAGCCTGATTTAATTGCAGTTCTTATGTATATGTATACTCCTAACCCTCTAACCTCTATTTACTTTTGTGAGTTATACAATGTTTACTTTTCTAATTACGTTCCTAATAATGACTTTGGAGCCGGGAGTAGATCAGACTACTACAGGGTTGTTGCCCGTTTACGCTCCCTCCTCCGGTGGGGCTCTTGGTGAATTCCAAGAAACTTCCTCGGAAGATAACCAATCTTGAGCACGTGGGTACGAACCACAGACTGCTGGATCCTTGCTTACAGCTATGCAAAAATAAAAAAAATACACCGTCCGAATCTATTACACTAGAGATATTTCTCCCTTTTGAGATCTTACAGTTTTTTTGAGCCAAGACTGATACAGGAATTATTGCATGTGCATAGCACAGCTAGATAAGCATCTATTTTGCAATTGCACAGCATCTCAAATAATATTAATATATACATAACAAACAGCAGTAAAGAGAATACATAATCTCTACAAACAAAAGTAAAAAGGTTATAAGTAATAAATAAAATGTTATGACAAAATAAAAAAATAGAAGCGAGTTAACAGGAACAGGATGAAGTGATATGATATGATTTTGATCTAGGTTGATGTTGAGCTGATGTTCCCCCAGGCAAGTTAACGAAGGTTAGACAATCAAATAAATATTGTGTTTGTAATGTGGTGCATTGTAAAATCTGATTTGGCGGACACAAACACAATCGTAAAGGGCGCATCATTGCGCAATTCATATTTGAATCCATTATCTGCCCAACATTAATTAGAGCCACAAACAATGTACGACAGGGAGGCATGTACCTACGTGCATGAGCATACCTTTAGTTTTTTGACAATTGCCTACTATAGCCTCTAGATCTAGATTGACTGGGTATAGGTAATTCGTCCAATTTTCCCCTTCGTGTCGCATTGGTTTGTTTCGATCGTGAGTGTTCAAAAATGTATCAAAAACTTCCAAGAATCAAAATAGAACCTTGACACAGATTCTTGTAAAAATAAAATCAGAAAATTCTAACTATAATCCTGCATACTAATGACACTGATTTGAACTCATTCTTATTGTTAGCTTTTTATTGCACATATATACTTCTGTGTGATAAATAATAGTCTAATAAATGGCAGGAATTTTTCATTATTTATAGATTAATATTGCTACCATTGAGACTAGCAAAGTCGTGTACTACGACCATGGTTATGACCTTTACTTACAGCCAGGAATTTATTATTTTTCATTTTTGTAAATATTACGTGTAACAGTAAAATGTGATGTTAATTGCAAAGTCAACTACACCACCCACAATAATACATTTACACAGACATGCACCATCAATCGCGATTATAATTTTTTCATTATATATTTGATTTTGATTCGATATAGCTTTTGCCTTTTGATCTTGATTCTTGCGACTTGCTCTTGCTCTTGCTTTGACACTGTTAGGTAGGCCCAAAGTATAATACTCGAGCTAACCTTGAACATGATTACGCGGGAAATACTTCACCACTTTCTTCCAGTGATTCCAGAACAGTCTTTTAAGTACTCCAGACTCCAGGCGAAAGAATGTACTGATTAATTCTTGTAATTTTTTTAACTTCTGTGAATGTAGATAATTCTTTTAAATACGACGAGACTGTAGAGAAATAACTACTGTCACAATCATTAATCTACTAACGTCTAATGTCGTTTCGGTTAATTGCTGTTGTGCTTCCGACTCGCCTGTCAACTTTTGCGTAATACATTGTATATATACCTGTTTTGACTATTAAGTAAGATTGTATTCATTCTACTGAATATTCCCATCATAATTATTTTGAGATACATCAGATAATAGGCATGTCGCCTGTTGTATTATTGCCGAGTTACCACCACGACGGTTAGTTTACCTACTCGCCCACGTCGAATATTTATATTCTGGCATCTGGTGGAACCTTGAATTTAAAAATGAAAAATCGAAACGACGCCTACTTTAACTGTGAGCTTGTCAACATGAGGGAATTGAAATCAAATCATGGTTTGGTCATCAACATTTTGCAACTTATAAGATTACTTAGACATCATATGACTAAGGACAAAGATCATTTCCACGAATTTTGAGCAAAAGGATGGAGACAAAGGACAACAAATGCCCTTTCACTTCCTTAACCACTCTGCTGCAACCAGCTTACACTCCAACTACAAGAATTGGTAAGGAATTCAACTGAAAATTGTAAAAGGAAGAAAATTGTGCAAAAAGGGTCGCAATAAATGAAAGCAAATCCCTTTTTATCACGATTCCTGCTGTGACGAGAAATCATTGTGAGCAGTGGATTGAGATACTCTCTGATACGAGACAGAGTAAGACTAAACAAATTAAATGACAGTATAATCACACAATAACTATTGATTACATTACAGCTACAAGAAATGATCAGCGGGTGAACACGCGACTCAATTTATTACTTAACTCTCGTATAATACCATACTTACATGTTCTCATTATTGCACTTTGTTTTTTGCAGTGTCGTCTGTGACATGCAGCAGCTACCTATCACAGGAGTTCGTGAGTTGCAGATAATAAAGATAAGCCTCATATGCACATGAACACCATTGTAGTTTTAAATATGAAGATAGGAACAAAAAAGTTACTTGAAAGGAACGACGGGAGATGTAAGTAATTACCTTCACCAGTTTTTTCGGACTGACTAGTGAGATAAATCCCAGCTAATGAGCATTATACCACAACCGCAAGAAACTGATCTATCACATATGTACAAAATTCTGCAACAACAAGTCAACATCATTAGCATCAACATCATGAGTGTGTAGAAAATACGTAACGAAAGGTAATAAATTCCACAGCATTAAATAACTTTAAAATATTGTATAATCCTACTTTGCATTCACTATAAACGTCATGTTTTCTTTCAATAATACCAATTCCACATAATTGTTATTTTGAACAATCGGCAGTAATTAATTATTTTGTAATTTACATTTACAGCAACTGTCGGCAGTTCACATGAATGCATACGAACATTCACTACTTGACACTTCAGTCTCCAACTCCAAATATAAAATAACTAGCTGCAAACGGTGTTTCCATCCCTCTCAAACTAATAGTCGTCTGATGGACGGTAGGGTAAATCGAACATGGTTAGACAAGAACTTACACCACTGTCTAATTACACCACTAAAAACGTGTGTATAACATAATTAAATCATTATTATATATTAATACCTATATATCATATCATACATATATATCATCATCCGTCATCTTATCATCACTATTTTTATTTTCCAGCAGACGAGCCCTGGTGCAATCCGTATCAGGAATGTGATAAACCAATTACGCTGCAATTTCTAAGGTTTGGTGGTTCAAAATGAAACTGCATTATGTGTGAAGTATAATTATTTGTGGTTAAGTAAATACCAATGAGCAATTATCTCGTGTTAATTTCTGAACGCATTAACACTACTATAGTATTTGAATTCGATAAACACTATACTATTATTTATTAAAACGAGTAGGTAGGCGTTGAACTGAATTCACATTTGAGACAGCCACAGTTCTAGCAGGAATCATTGCAGTATCCATAATCCGTGGTACAAGAACTACGATTACTCTAATGGAATGAAGAATGACGAAGTGACAGTCAACATCAACATAGACCTGAACGTCGGCATCGACATCGGCATCAACCCATCGTCAGTAATAAATATCCAGCTTCACATGCCCACACTACCTATGTTAAATGCATCCTTAAAAAATTGTGTAGGCCTTAATCGTAATGGCTGCTACCATTTCCCACATTGAGGGATATGTGTACCAACTAATCTTGTGTCAATCAAAATTGCATTAGCTCATTACACTTTCTTGTTAACCCAACTTTTATTTACTTTATGCTGTAAATAACCTTCAACTTCCACTTTTAAATTTAGAACACGCAGGCACATATTTCTCGTTCTAGTTAACTACGTTGTATGTACATAGCACAGTATCATTCTCTAATCGTGAATGTAATCTGCTAATTTCTCGCATGCACTCATTGCGTATGTATGTAAGTTCAGTGGTAATGGTACACAGTACACATGGGATGCAGTTCATAACACAGTAACTTTAATAATTCCACTTTATTTTCTAATTTTAATACTCCAATTCAATTTGGCTGTAATTATACCTAATAGAACAAGATGCTGTTCCTAATAATAATTATTATTACATGGTGAATCAGTTCATTGCACATTAATTACTTGTACGCCGAGTGTCAAACTGGTTTGGGTTGCCTTAAAACGTTGAATAGTTTAACCGTACATCGAATTCAAATTCGAATATATATCCATCGCTAATCCTTCATCCTTGAAAATGAAAATGTAGATTGGATAAAACTAAAAGCTAGGTGTTTGCAAACTGAAACTATCATAAATGTAACTCTCTTCTAGGAATACATTGCTAGGTTTAAGTACATATACATATGTACTACAGTCAGATTACAGTCTTGGTTGTGGTCTAGGTTTTCATAGTTCTCATTCGTACTAGTGAATTAGCTGAATACGTTTTTTTATCTTATCTGAACCTACAATCATCGACTGCCTTCTCATACCCAAACTACCGACAACACAGCCGTCTACCAAACCAACACCAACTACAAAAACTACCAAGCATACCATAATAGTACCGACATCCACTAGCATAACTTAACAGCAACGAACATAATATTGCTTCCAGCAACACTGAGCAATGAATTAATTATATATCATGCAGTAATCACTTTATCTCTTCGACTATATCAAACATACCATGTATATCATGTAGTATTGTCCTCCCTAGACAAGAGATATATGGATAAACCTACTGCTTAATAAATGCTATGACTAGTGTATTTACTTACTGCTACCTAGTACCTATTACATACATAGGTATACATAGCAACAATAAGATAATAGATGAGGTAATTTTTGATTCTAGTTAACAATTAGCCATGTTCTAGCTCCTGCTGCTTCTGCTACTGTGGTGAGTGGTGAATACCATTACCATTATGGTACTGTGGTTAATAGTTAAGATGTCCGTTACCACCACCAAATAACCTGATAGCACACTGGCTGGTTGCGATCTCATACGTTGTAGTGGTTGTAGTACAATTACAGCATTTTTTTATTTATATTTATATATAGATACACATTACACTATAGATATAGATCTTACACCATGACTACAATGCATACAAAGCTCAGTGCAGGCACAGACACGTATGTAGGTACATATGTATCGTGAACCCAAAAGCCCAACAAAACCATCATAATTTTGTGTTAATATGAAATCAGCTCGTTTATGAAATGTCCCGGTTTGTCCCGGAATGGGAGGATTATCTTGTCAAAATGTCCCGGTTTGTCCCGGAATGGGAGGTAGATTTTGTCGAAATGTCCCGGAATGGGAAGAAAAAAACTTGGCAACCCTACAACAAAACCACAAAAGCAATAGAATCAGCATCCCTTATATCTACGGCTACGGGCATCCTATCCTCATCTTCAGTGGAGTCAGTGATAGCTTTAAGGAAACCCCAAACGCAAGACGAGCAAACGGAAGACTAAGTGAGGCCAAAGCTCTTTGAAGGTGCAAGTTGTCAGGCGCAAGGTAAAGATTTTCGTTTTGTTTCGCGCTGCAGGCGAGCACAGCCATGCTTTTAGCATGAACTTTCATTCTAGTCAACCATCCACTAAAAGTTTATTTGCGAGTACCTTCTTCCTTGCACTTGCAGCTGAAGCCAAAGTTCATAATACCAACACAATGACGAAGGGAAGAGGAACACAAGATGAGATGAATTCATATGGTACAAAATAGTAATAAAATTAAAAAGCTTCCTGTAAGAAACTACGCTACAACACAAAGCAATGCAACCAAATGCATGCAGCCCAACGCAATGCAATATAATCCAGTGCATTTCATTGTAACGCAATACCTACTATATACCATACAATTATACAATGTAATGTCGGCAGTCGGCCTCGTAATTCCCACAATTACTGAATTAACAGAACTTAATATCAAAGTTGTTACTCCTGTTTCAAATTCCGCAATATACATATGTAGACTGGAAGTCTGTAAGTAACTTCGACTCGGCACTCGACAGTGTATCAACATATCAACATGACATCTGTCCTACTCTATGTCTATATCTATGTATAATGATAAATACTAGCTTCCCACTTCCCATGCAAGTCAATGAAGTCAAGCAAAGTCAAGTCAAGTCGAGCCAAGCCTGCACTGCAGTTCGTTCCCCATTTGAGAAGATCAAGATGCACACAGAGGATGAAAGACGATAATCAGTCGACTCGACAGTGACAGTACAGTTGAAGTTGAATTGCATTTATTTGCATCATGTGCAAAATGTTGAGCCTTCATTTGCATTTCCTTCCTCATCCCTACCATGTACCTACGTTACTTTTCCATTATATAATACATACCTAAGTAGGTATCCGTTGCCAATTGCCATTGCACTGCACTGTGCGAAAGACTCAAATGCATTTCAACAATTCAGCACTTTCAACTATTCAAACAGAATGTGATGCTAGTAATGTATTTCGTTTCAAGCAGAACCAAACTACAAGAGAAGTCATGCCAAGATAATGACAGCTAATGCCAAGATAAATTCCACATCAGTCCATCAACCATCTACTTACATAGCGATGTAAGGTGACCACTCAGTGGCACTCACCAAGTGGTCAGCGTCGACAGCAGTGGGAGTCAGTAGCCAGTCAAGTCAAGTTGAAACAACGTACCTACGTATGTACCTACTTAAGCACATCCTTCCAAGCACTCTACTGTTCAAATGGACGCATTAAATTTTACATTTTTACGGGATACCACACTGTACAACGTTATGTACGTACCTATCTAGATATATACGATGATTATGACTTATGAATATGATTATTATTGTGCCAATGGCAAGTCTCAAGAAAGAGATAAGAGATATACATACCCATGCATGTATATCGAATGAGAATATCCAAATCCAACTGTAGTGTATTAAATTTCATGTCATATCGTTCTGAATTGCATACCTGAGTCAAATGGTATGATAATAGTATGCGTACCATATTACGTGAGCCTTTTGGTTGATTGTACTTTCGTATCCCGTACTTTATTTTGTACAGTTGAAGCTGGTGTTGGAAAGAGTGCTGGTGCAGGTAGTTTAGAGATTTGAAGGCAAATGAAAGCAAAAGGAGTAACGTCAACGAACGAATTATTGCAGTGAGGAATAAAATGAATATAGGTATGTATAATTATATATATAAAAATATATATAGGCAATTCTACCTATATTCTATATACATACCCGTGGTATTTTGGTATGCACGCGAAACGCATAAACATCCATTACATGACAGCATCCAGATTCCATATCCACATCGACTACTCAACGCTGCTTACGCTTCGCGTCACGTCCCATTCCCATTCCCATTTATATTCGTATTTGTAGCGCAGCATAGGCAACAACAGAGCACAAGACCATCAACAGTAACAAGAACAACAAAGTAAAAATAGTAACAATAACAACAGGCTACAAATACAGACTCTACAGACTTGCGAAGAGGAACAGGTAAACACAAATTGATATTGATCTGAAATACGTGAACGAATGTAAAGTAAACCCCGTAGATTTTTTTCTAAAATTATATCCTAGTCTCGTCCTCGCCGACTACTGCGTGCTCATGTCGGTCCATATTTTACAGACGGAAGGTAGGGAAGCAGGTGTCATTCTATTTACTCGGCATGCCACGATACCATGGTATGGCATGGCATCCTCTATCAACATAGGTATCTAGACGCATAGATGTAATTGGATAAAAAATGGACCTCCTGGTTCGTATAGAGTAATTAAAGCAGTAAATAACTCGCTGATTGGTTTAATTAACAAAATTAATTAATGGAAATAAAATGATTATTTTATGAATTACGAATAGTCTTGTTCATCCTCTTTCTACCTCCTTCTCAACCTCAACTTCTAACCACATTTTGGGTTCAGCATCGACTTTGGTTTCTACCACAAACATTAAATGCTCTAGTGTCCAATGTGTTTTATAGTTTTATTACACCAATAATAACCATCATCATCATTCTGAACGCTCCATTTAAGTCCATTAGATTTCCCAAACTTTTATGCTCACCACTTACGGTAAGGGTACGAGCACGGAGTAACACAACACAAAACAATGCTTTTGCAATCTAGTCAAACCATAACCATACCTTTTCTATATCCTATGCAATCTGGAATGGGAGTAATCAGTAGTAAAAGTTCAAGTACAGTTGTGACTTGTGTTAATCCTCATCCTCATATATACATAGGCACCAAAACCAAGACTAAGACCAAAGAACGTTACACGGCTGCCATGGCTTATTTCGAAGGATTGAGGATCAGATGAGACACAAGATAGATTTGCATGATAAAACATGATCAGATCAGCCTGAACATAAAATGCTGAACATGAACTGTTTAGATTCAGTGTTCAGGCCCCATTCCATTTGATTATTCCCAACTACCTACCAACAACTATAATCTAATATTGCAGAATGTACACTAGAATGCGATGAGATTTTGGCGGAAGAACTCATTCTGCCAAAGCTACAGGATTGTAGTATCGTACTAGATTATAAGCTATATATAGTGCAGTGTAGTTATACTTAATGTTATCATCCCATTGTTTTTTTCTTCTGGTGGCAAGTACTAGGTATACATGCCCAAATAAAACTTGCATTTGGCTTTGCTTTGGCTTTGGCTTAGGCTTGGCTAGTCAACTTTGGATATCTAAATCAACTAAGGTACCCAGGTTCTGTAATTGCGTAACTCCTACACGAACTTCTATATGTGAGCTATGAGCCAAAACAAAGACAAACAGTACAAATTACGAAACTGGTGACATTGTAGAGGAATAAATAGAATGATATAGGTGTACGAGATGAGTGTCAATCATTGTATCAGATTAACTGCTTATAAGGGTAATAATGTGTGTGACAGCCTTAGGGACACACAACAGACAGGAGGTGAATGAATATCAACATCTTACTTTTCATCTACAGTTGGATTAGATCTTTTTTATTTGCACTAAACTGCATTGAAGTGTTGCATTACATGCAATGCAATGCACTACATTGCACTGATTTCACTATTCACTAATCTACCATATCAACAACTTTTGAGTTAAAGCTATGCAGGTCGTTTTGTTTATTTTCAATGGTTTAAACAAAGAGGATTTAAATTGAATACTTGTATACTATGTCGTTATTATATTAATTATACACCCATACACAGGTATTTTTATAAATAGAAATACCCATAAGTATGTAGTACAGAAGTCATTCCAAGAAAAGTACAAGGGGCAGAAGCAATCCATTGCTAGGAACCTAATTTGAGCAAGTCAGGGCGACAGGAGTCATGCAGAGAGATAAGAACTAACAGCACTAACAATACAAAGAAAATAAGGATAGGCATATGCTTTATCGAACAAAACAAGAGTAAGGTAAAGATAGCACAACAATTTGTCATTTACCTACATAGCTCAATGTCAAATATCAAAATTGAAAAAGGAATCATTATCAGTCGGCGTTGGAATACAAACTGTCATACAAACTACCACTCAACGAAAATATACTACCTACTCTGATCATGAGAAAGCTAAGAACTTTAAATTGCGTGTCCAGGTACTACCATAACCATAGGTCATTATGAACAATTCCATAATTTCATTTTAAGAACCAAGATAGCCATTTAAAATATTCAATACACCAAATATACCAAATCAAACCGAAACCCACTAACCTTCATTACTGATGAGCTGTCTCGTATCTGCAAGCCAACTACTGGGACAATAATCAACAACAACTATTAGTAAGTAGCAATTATTATATGCCACTATAATTTACTTAAACCACAGAATGCGCAATTATCCATCACACTCACATTCAAAATACAATGAGTATCAACCTAAACCAATGCTAAGCCAAACTATGGGAGAAACGTTTTAAAGCATCTTCAACATTGACTCCATGGCTTATCCTTAAAAATACTCTGGGTTAGGTGCTTTCTACCCGCACCAATACCAAACCAATATTATGTAATGTAAATAGGTATATGTATTAGCACGGTTCGTACACACGGCATGGAGAGAGTAATCAAATAAGAGCTTTACTTTTACTTCTAAATACTGTGTATAAAAGAAACGCAGCAACACGATACGATACCAGCACCATACCATCCTCCTTGTAGATAGTAGATACTACTGACTTGACTGAATTCCCTCCAGACTCCGATAAAGACTCCCGAGTCCAATCCAATTGCACTGTCAACCAACGGATAAAAGTGCAATTACTTACTTACTCCACTATTTAACTGTACTCCAACTTGTAATACAATACTGACATTGACACACCCTCACCCTCATGCTACATAACACAACATAACATGCATACCTACATAGCATCGGTAACACAAAAATAATGATTCCAATTCATAAGCCAAACCAAAGCAAAAACCAAACCACTTACCATTTACCGTACTTGCTATGCTTGGTTTGGCTTTCGCTTTGCTTCGACTTCGGCTTCTCTATTCCACAATCTCTCACATGATACAAGTAAGGATGGATGGATGAGGAAAGGTGCGTATTTTTCGATAAGGTAGGTGTATGTAAGTACATCGGTTTTGGTGGGATCACTTAAGGTAGTTCTAGTAGTACTTACTTCTGGCAAGTCTTGGTTCGGTTGCATTTGAAATTGGAATACAGGCATTCTGCATCGGTACTCGTACTGGCATTAAAAAGTAATAGCATCCAAAATCCAAACCAAAACCAAGCCAAGTCTGAGTATGCCATCAGGTTAGAGCCAGAGCCGCAGGGCCAGAACAGACAGGACCAGCATCGCCAAAACTCCGTAGAAACGTCCACAGTATCAGCATCAAAATCATCTCTCCTGTCTATTCTTCACTCCTTCACGGATCAAACTACTATCTCCCAAAACCAAAACCAAACAGCTAGTTCTACTACAGATACTTAAGGAAGGTACATCACAACACACTCTCAAATTCAAACTCTCTCCATGTCGACTCTATCTACTACACGGAGCTGCTGTCACAGTCAGGGCCAGTTGCTATTCCTACTAAGTCATGTACGAACTACAATACCTCCTATACTTTTTTATTTCATCGTCAGTGACAGACAAAAAAACTGGCGAGAGGAACGCAAAGCAAGGCAAGGCCAGGCCAGAACTAAGTTAAAGAGAAACCTAAAGCAAATTCATAGCATTGCTTTCCCGTTGCTTTTCATTTTCAAGCATCTATCTGCTTTCAACTCTGAGTTTGGGACACGAAGAGGAACTCTTTTATGTATTCCTTTCGTTGTGTAGCCTTGCATTTTCAGCTCAGCACTGGATTTTGAGATTTTGATAGAAATTGTTCATATACAACCAGCCACTACATATACACTTTTTCCCATCGCCATCCACATCCACATCCACCATATAAACATAAACCTTTCGTTTCTCGCTTCTTTCATGCACTTGAGCTTGAGCAAATAAGCAAATACTTGAGCGTTGCTTTAGCACTGCCTTTCGGTCTCGGTTTCTCCTTCCCGTTCTCAATTCTCTCACTATCAACAGTATCAACTATTACTACTACTACTACTAGCTAGCTATTCACATTCACCTTCCTTGCATTGCATTTCCTTGGAAATCCAAGACCAAGAGCAAAACCAAGTCCAAGTTCCTGTGTTGCATTTACTACTCGCAACTTCGTATGTTCGAATTGAAGATCGGAAACTCTACACCGACCGAATCAAATCGAGAGTTCACATTTTCAACCTTCGCTTAATAATACCCAAGACCCAGAGCACAGGACGACGACCACGAATACGACTACGAATAGTAGTATCCATACTATCCATATGTACTAATGTAACACCACTAATACCGAAAGCATAAGCATACCCATCCTATCTATCTATACCGACTCCGACTCCCTTGTTATATAATAGCATGGTATACCGTTTCCTCTTCTGAAAGTACTTACCTATACGGTTACGGTGACTACGGCACGGACTACGGAGACTACGGACAAGATCCGAGATGAGGCAAAACCATTGCCATATAGAGTGAGTATAGTGAAACGAGAACCAGATCTTAGAAGTAAAACCCGGGTAGAAATATGCATACATATTTCAAGTTGACAGTCCAACTGATGTCCACCCTGTGGTTGGGGAAGACAGGTTGTTATTGTTGGATTTGATTAGAGCTAGGGAATTTGATTAAAAGAAGAAGAATATTTGACTAACAGAATTTGTTCGTGCAGAGTGTAGTGTATGAAGAGAGAGAAGAAGAGCTGGTGTTGTAAGGAGGAAGAGCGAGGTAAAGGTAAAGGTAGATAGAAGTGGAGAAGAAGAGAAGAGAAGAGCGGTGGTGTTTATAGTGCTAGAGGGTTGGAGGGAAAATATGACAGAGAGGTGCCGAGGCGAAGATCGTGCAGGATTGAACAGGAATTTAGCGGGGAGGGCTGGCTTGTAACCGGTGCCTTGGGATGCACGGAATGAGACAGGATTGTGAGTTGAAGTTATGTGGAGGATATTGTGCGGGATCGCGGTGGAATGATATCCATAGCCATCAACTGTGAAACGCAGTTAAAAATCCTGTTGATATAGTGTGTTGGTGTGAATGTATAGATATAAAGGAGAGTATAGCGAGTGCTTTCTCGTAGTGGAGTTGTGTGTGGCTGGGCTATCGCATCTGAGTGGCAGTGGCAGTGGCATTGGAGTGGCTGAAGCCTTCGCGTTGTGTGAATGCCAGGCATTGGTTTCTGTTGTTCGGACGAGTGCTGTGCTGTGTGCTGGTGCTGAGTGAGGTGAAGGTGCATGAGAGAGAAGCGTGCGGTAAAGATTCAGTTGTAGCGCCACATTTTGGACCATTTGACTCAGGCCCTAAAGGCAGCAGTCATAGGAAGAGAGTGTCTTCTCGTGTGTGTACATACACAACACTGGGTACAGACAGAGTACATTGAGCGTCTAGAAAAACGCCATGATAATTGTAAAATAAAGAATTTGGTGAGTGTTAAATTAAATTAATCGATGCCCTCTGAAGCAAAACCCCAGATGTTACAAACACCCCCTGAAAAGCCGAATCATTATCGGTAAGACTCAAGTATTTGCCATTATCATTCATTTCTAGTTAAGATTGTTTTTTTCCGAATTTAAAATCCTCATCTCTCGTCTCTCTCGGACTCGTACTCGTATACTATAAGTCGTACTTGTCTTGTCGTCGTTGGTTTTGGTTTGGTTTGGGTTGTTGTGTGCTGTCGTGTAATGTATTGTAAACTTAATGTATAGTATCGGATCGTGTTAGAGAATTAGAGACGAGTCAGAAATTACAATTGCGCCGTTATATATTCCCAAACGATTCTACGTTCGTTATCGTTTTTCAAACAATATTATTTTAATCACAAATTGATATTTAAGATTGATGTTGTCATTGTCATCTTCATGTTCGTCTTCACTTCACTTCGTCGTTCGTCATTGTCGTCATCGTCGTCATCATCATCATCTTTAGGATTACACGATCATGATGATTAGTATTCAGTCAGTTTGATTTGGTTTATATAATAATTGATTAATATTATTTGTTGATTCCTGAGATTGTCTTGTTCCTGGTTGTGTGTGTGAATGTAGAATTTACATAATTGTTAGTGTTTCATTTAGCATTGTTGATGATTTGTCAGTTGAATATTTGAAGTGGAAGTGACTTCGACTTTTGACATGGATGTGGATGTTGCTGATTTTTGGATGAATGGCGTGAAATTGAAGAGGAATTTATGTATGACAGTTTCACTCTCTGTCCTTTCCATTTGCTCCTCATCTTGTTTCACATTAATTGATCAATGTTTATTTTTTTCTGTTCATTTTGGTTTTTCATGTTGTCCTATTATATACGGGTAGTGACAATGACAGCGACAACTTATGGACGGATGATTCATGGTTATGATTGTTGATTGTGATTAACGATTTTATATATTTGGATTTAATGGTGTGCTCGTGTGACCAATTGGCTAATCGAATATTTCATGTGGAGTGTCACTGGCTTACAATCCACAATGGGTGTGTGATTTTGCAAGAATTACAACGTTTCCATCTTTTCGTTCCTTATTCAATTTTTAAAGGGACTAACAACTGACTTCGTCGCGGTCGCGTTTGTTGTTTATGAAGATAGGGTTAAACAAATGTAAACTCCAGACTTATTCTGTGACAGTGATATTTTTGTTATAATTTGACATGTTGTCTGTACCAAATTATATTCGTCTCTCAACTTTTGTT
Organism: Ptenothrix huangshanensis; assembly: GCA_036851915.1. Taxonomy (NCBI): domain Eukaryota; kingdom Metazoa; phylum Arthropoda; class Collembola; order Symphypleona; family Dicyrtomidae; genus Ptenothrix; species Ptenothrix huangshanensis. The sequence goes on along the minus strand of JAAXYX010000569.1, from coordinate 7,857 downwards.
AATGTATGTTAGTCAGTACTCTAAATCTGAAAAATCATTGGTGCTAGTAATTGCTTGCAATTTTGTGATGTAATCGTCAATCAGCCGTTAGGTTAAGTGATTGTTACTTCAATTTTGAAGTCAGTAGGTGTATGTACATTGGATTTTGGAATTTAATTCATGTTTGTAGGGAACTTTTTGAAAGTACTTGTACAAGTTAAAATATCAGTGTATATATTCTCCATATTTTTGTTTTTGTATTTCTTCCAATCAGCTGTTGGCTGTCAGTCGAACCGAATGAAAAATTCTTGTTTATTTGTTGTTTTACATTCAACCTTTGAATATTCCAATCCAATGATGTATTGTGCCGTCGACAGTAATGACGTATACGATTAATATAATCAGCTCATTGTAATTATTAGAGTAGAAGTTTGTTGAGAGGGTTAGCATTTAATGGAATTGATGAAAGAAGATTTGATACGGCGTGTTGCATGGTATTACGGACTGATCTAAAATTTATGAAATATGGCCTCTATGTTTTGATATTTACGGTCAGAGCATCATGATTTACTGTATTTTTTTGGGATTATTGAAAATATATTTGCTTTGAAAAAACTCGGCCATTGAGGTTTTTTTTGCAATTTACCTTTTGGCCTCACAAATGTTTACTTTCACTCATACATGTTTTCCTTTGTCTTTCTCTTTCCCATTCAGTCAAGTGTGTAGACTCGATGGGATTTTGATGAATACAAGTAATTATTGCAGTCGAGTTTTGAACAGACGATGTTTGGATTTGGAAGAAAATCTATCGATGTTAATACTTTGATACGTGGTCTGGCTTGCGTGTTGACGTTGACTTTGACTTTGACGCTGGCTGTACCGTCATTGTGGTTAAATTAACTGTGTATGTGCTTGATGACTGAAACTGGCGCTAGTGCTGGAATTGGTATATTTTGTTTTAATGCAAATATTGTTTTGCTGATGCACTTCGGTACTGGGACAATGACAGTGTGTTGACTTGACGATTTCTTGACAAAACTGGTGACGTACGTTTTTTTAAATATAGTTACATATTGGGTATGATTGGGTTATGGATTGTGGTTGTAATTACAGTTGTGGAAGCACTAGCTCCGTCAACCACTGCGGTATTAAATAATGCAATGTAGGTTTAGATTGTACAATTATGATTTTGTTATAATTATATTTCTTTCCATGATTGAGTAATGTATTGTTTTTATAATTTCAAATTTCAATTTCCCTTGAACATCAAAACTCCTGTTCCAAAATCAAAAAATCCTGCTGGCTTCCATTTTGTGCAGTTGCGATTGTAACGAGAACTTAAGTTGTGAGGTCAGCAAACATGAAAGGTAGCCAACTGTGGGAAGTAAAGCAAAACGTTTTTAAGTACTTACCTAATTGTTATTGCGTTTATCTGACACCTTTCGTGTGAGTTTATTTCTAAACAGGCCTTGTACTAATGAGTATGCTATATAACTGTTACTGTCGCTGTCTTGTGTTTTGTTGATAACTATTTTTTCGATTTTTGATATATTGGTGTTGACGATGAGACTAAGAGAAGGCTAAGAGGAGAACTAATGAAGAATTGTTGTTATTCGTGTGTTTTTACAGGTACTTGAAAGAATTTAGGGTAGAGCAATGTGCATTATTTCCCCAACATAAATGCACGCAACATAGACCTTTTCTCTGTTTTAATTGGCATTTTCCTAATCAAAGGAGAAGAAGGCCAGTACGAAAGCGTGATGGAACTTTTAACTACTCTCCAGATACTTACTGCACTAGGTATGACGAAACGACGGGAACGTGTCCTGATGGTGACGAGTAAGTTAATTTTTTTTAATTACATACACATTATTCTACATGTTTATATTTACATGTATTTATGGGGGTTTGGATGTACGGTATGGGGAAGTCATATCGTCGATGAAGGGTCAAAATGACCTACATCCAAATGTCGCTAAAAGCAATATGCACTAAATCCGAAACGGTTTAAAAACAACATGAACTAAATCCACATTTAAACTAATGGGTTTAGGTCATTTTGTATTTAACTTGCATTGGATTTAAGTCGTATTACCTTTTGATGCATTTGGATTTAGGTCATTTTGTATTTAACTTGCATTGGATTTAAGTCGTATTACCTTTTGATGCATTTGGATTTAGGTCATTTTGACTCTTCATCGACGGTATGATTGTTTTCCCTTTCGTATTTTTCAACAAAGAATTCTTGTCGTGAGGTTTTACATTTTGTTTTATTGCGTCGTAATAATTTAATGTGGATTTCTGGTAATTGTGATTTGCGATTATGGTGGTGGGATTCGTTTTTGTGATGTTTTTCTAATTTGCTGTTTTGATATTGTTTTTTTTGCAGCTGCATTTACTTACATCGTACCGCAGGAGACACGGAAAGAAGATATCATTTACGTTATTTTAAAACTTGTATGTGTGTTTATGAAACGGACAATAGGGGATTTTGCACTAAAAATGGAGCGCATTGTGCCTTCGCACATGGAGAACTAGATAAACGACCACCCGTCTTTGATATTCGAGAATTACAAGTACGTTCACTAAATCTTATATTTTTTGTCTATTAGGATCAACGAGCTGAAATTTTTAGCTTTCCTGTTGAAGTATGAATACGTACATAAGTAATTGAATATAAGTGTGTAGTACCAGAGGATCCTGCTTCTGTTTTTTAAATAACCGATGCAGAGGGGCCTAGGCCGTGATAGCGAAATTTGTGGGTAAAACGTTTTCAGTCAGTACAGACGTTTTATTATTGTTTGTGGTTATTCAACACAGAGTGCAGAACCAGTAGAAGAGCCGGTTCTTAATGGTCCTAATCAACTAGATAAAGAACGTAGTATGATGGTGGACGATCCGAAATGGCAAGGTATGTTCTAAAAATTATTTCTAATAGCCAACGAATATTTCCAATAGCCAGTGCTTCATAGTAGGTGTGTTGTGGTTAACATTCACATTTGTGAATTATGAACCTGAAATTTATTTACAATAGAAGCTGGTTATGATTCAAATCCAGGAAAACCGTTTGATAAATGAGCTCATGTGATTTTCTTGTTTGTTTTTTTATTGATTTTTTCTTGTTGCCGCTGTTGCTATTGCTGTTGCTCTACAAATACCGGACTGGATACGTAACATTGAAATTGGATTTACGTTTTCGGCGGTATGAATCTTTGTGAATTCGGAACGCAGATGCCAATTATGTTTTAATTAATTATAAAACGGAACCTTGCAAGAGGCCTCCGCGACTTTGTCAGAAAGGTTATGCTTGTCCTCAGTATCATAATATTCGTGACCGTAGAAGATCACCTAAAAAGCATAAATATCGTTCTACTCCTTGTCCCAATGTGAAACATGGCGATGAGTGGGGCGAACCGACGGCTTGTGAAGAAGGAGATGATTGTCCTTATTGTCATACTAGGACTGAACAACAATTTCATCCTGAGATTTATAAGTCGTCTAAGGTACGGTTTCTTAGATTATGTCTCAATTCTTGTAATGTAGTTATGCGTAATAGCGTAGTAATACCTTACCTTATTCAGTGTATTTTTGAGTTTTTTGTTGGCGTGTTTTTTATTTACTCTAGTTTTTTCCTCTACATTACAATAAAATTACTGCAATTAGTTATAACAAATGCTTTAATCGTATCGTGCATTCTGTGTACACTATACCGTGTACATTACGTAGTTGTTGCCTTTGCATACTAATTTTTGCAATCAATCACTTATGTCAAATTCAGTTATTTCTAAAACAAAAACCCTTTAAGTGTCAATGTCACGTGAGCAGTTGCAAGAAGACATATTAGATGCAGATGCGGATCGAATTTTTGTATGCATTTAATTATGAGTACCTATGTGATTCTATAAGGAAAGAAACGGTCGGAAATTACAGAACAAACTCCATTCCTTATTTATCGTTAGTGGTTTTTGATTTTGAATATAAGTATAAATATAGTGTTTACTGTGAGATATCTTATGTGCATCTGATATGATAGAAACCGAAACTGGAAACCGAAAGACTATCTATGTGTGCTATTTTAGTTTAGTTAGTCATCGTTACACGCTTTTTATTTGCAATTCAATATTTAATACAGTTTCTAATGACATTTTTACGAATATTTATTTTTTAATTTTTTGGTTTCTTTTCATCGTCGGTGTTATATGTCAATAAAGTACACCAGTTTTAATTGCTATTGTTTTCCTACAATGTCGTTAGTAAGAAGATTTAGTTGTTTGTTTCTTTGATGTTTCATTATAATTGCAATTCAACTACAAGTTTGCTGATGATGATTTTTGTGATAAACAAAGTCAACCTTTCGGTGGGCAAATTACTTCGATTTTTTCCATTTTCAAGTGCTTAGTGTTCAATTTGTTTCAAACTTGATGATGATGCCCCAAGCATATCCCGATGACTTTTTAATGTAATTGTTTTTTTTATTGATGATCATCAAAAGATTTTACTGGATAGAAATCTAGATTTTTATTAGTGTGTAATTTAAAATCAAGACAAATTATAGGGTTAGTATTTTTTGCTAGGTTTACTTAGTTACTTGCTGATACGTACGTATAAATGCTATATTTTCCGTCAAAATCAGAAGCAGCGTGAATTACGATGGATAATTATGAAAGGAATATTTTGGCACACAGAGTTACGTAATGTACTTCGAATTCTAGGCAGAACAATCTTTAGATGAATAAGTAGAAAAACTGGATCTTAGGTTTAAATTTATGTCGGCAAAGATTGGTTTGATGCTGTATTCAGTTTAAAGACTACCTTTGGGCAGAGAGAAAAACAAAATTAAGGGTTTTAGGGGTGATAACGGTGGGTGTAGATGAGTCAGGAAATGGAGTTATGGTTCAGGAAAAACTGAATTTTTCATTTGTATCCTCGTTGGTGCATTGATTTTAAAAATGGAATGCTTGCAAGTAATTTATTTCTAAAATAGATTGTTAGCTTGTTTAATTTGGGATTTTAAAAGATCGCTCTTGATTCTATAATAAATAATAATTGCCATAAATAAAGTAGAGCATTAGATGGTAGTGGGTATGGAGAAAGCATAGGAGAATAAACAATTGAAAGTAGATGTTTCGAAACTTTGAAATTTCAGTGTCACGATGTATTTTCGAATCAGTACTGTCCCCGTGGACCATTCTGTGCTTTTGCACATGCAGATCATGAGATGTCAATAAATCGTAATGTCCCATCAGATACGAATCTCGCAGATATCCTATCAAATGCATTACCTGCTATGAGTAGCACATCATCAAGTTCACTCCCGAAAGGGGATTCAGTACTAAATAATAATAATAATACGATTCTAAGTGGAAGCAACAGTCATGGGAATATCAATAATAATGGTTCCAATGTGGATATTTTCATGGGCATTCCACTACCACAGAGCAGCACGAGTAGCAGTCTTGCAGATTTCTCCACTGATACACTTACATCCTCGCCGGATTTTCATTTTGGAAGTTCAAGTAATAATAATATTGGAGGAAGTAATTCGACAAGTTCTTCTTCCACAATACTAGGAAGTAATTCGACATGTGGAACAACTAGTGGAAGTATTGGAGCAAGTTTTAGGCCAACAAGTTTTGCAAAAGCAGTTTCAACTTATAGTAATATTGCTGCAGCCGGAGGTGTTAATTCTGGTAGTGGTTTACCCACCAGTAGTACAAATCATGGAGGAAAATTCTTCGATGATAAAAAAATGATGTCAAGTGAAGATCAGTTTATACTGAATGGTGTTGGCAATTTGTCGACAAATAGTGGAATGGGGGGTGGAACTGGGCCAGGTGGAGTACTTGGACCAAATCAAACAAGTCTTTTCGATACTTTAGATAGCATTATGACCTACAACTTGGACCTTGGCACTAATTACAGCTTATTTCCATCTAGTTCAAGTTAGTATCGTTCCGTTTTTATTTTAAATTAATTCATTACTATTTCGATTTCGTGTGTGGTATTTCTACTGTATTTTCTTTCCGGAACTAATTCTTTTATTTGTGTTAGAAGGTGCAAGAGATGAATTGAGCCGAGATGACTCTCCGAGTACGGATAAGGACAAGGATACTGAATCAGATAGCTTTGGTGGAGGAACTGGAGATATTTCTCTTTCAGCGGGTGAGTCCTTGCCTTCTAATCGTTTTTGTTTAAGATATGTTTGACGATAATTTTTAATCGGAGTATAAAATATGTATCATTTTATAACGTTGGTTGTTTTGTAATACAGGTAGTGGTTCAAAACCAGTAAGCATTCCCAGCGCTCCGGGTTTCCAGTATAGGGAAAGATTTCCGAGTGGTTCTTCACCGATGACCAACACTTTAAATAGTTATAATCCACTAGGAAGTAGCATGTTTAGCAAAAACGATCCTTTAGATTCGGTAAGTTTTTAATTTTCAAAATTAACTTTTCACTGATTCAGAGATTACAAGTAACAATCTTCATCTGCTGATCTGCTAGTTAGTGGTTGTTTTCAGTTCATATTTTTATCTTAATAACCTTTACTTCATTTTTTATTGTGGATAGGCATCCGACATGGTAAATAATCATACAATGCCGCTGTTCGAATTTTCACCTCGACAGAATAGCACCATGTCACCTAGGGGTTCGATTGTAAATGCGAATGTGAATGGATTTGTTGGGAGTAATCATTCGTCGATAACGATGACACCGGGCGGAACAGCATCGATAGTTGGAGGAAGTGGAAGTGGAACAAATAACGGAAATACCAATGGTCCACTGTCATCTCTGAATAGCAATGGAGGAAGTGGTGGACCGGGTCCCGTAGGATCTTCTAATGGATCTCTGAATAGTAATCACGCTGGAGGCGGGGGTGGTGGTGGAACGCTATTGAATGTTTTGGGACGGTCGGATTTGGCGTATATGTCCGTACAAAAATTGACTCAACTAGCTATTTGTTATAAACAACAATTGGAAGCTGTAACGAAGGCTCTAGGCTCACATAGCAAGGACTCTGCACATTATTCATGCTTACATTGTAAAAACAAAGGTACGTAAAAAATACTTCTTAATTTTCTATAATAAGTTGTTAAATACATAGCAAATCGGTTATAGCCGCTAAAACCTACGAAGATTAGGACGTAATTGTATTTAGCTTTTTTAATAGTTAATAGTTACCTACCTATTTATTGTTGTAATAGTAAAAGATCACTTTTTTGGAACTGTAGGTTATGGATTAATTAAACGGCGATTTAAAAAAGCGTTCTCGTTACGATAGTTTATAACATGTTAATGGCCGTGAAAAAATTGAAAATTATAACTTGTTGGTAAAAGATTTTTAGAAGACGAAAAGCAGAAGATTGGGTGATCTGTATACGTTGTAAATTTTGCTGAAGAGTTCGGTCATTGACTTCTCCGTATAAAGTTTGATATATATAGTTCTAACCATTCTAACAAGAAAACAAGCACCATTGCATTGAGGTCGTTGATGGCATTTAGGTTTAGCTTTCACGATGAATTTATTTTCTATTGTGCATTTACTTATTTTACATCAATTTATTTGACTTAATCTTGTAGACCATATCGTGTAAATCAGTCGATAGGGAACTTGTTAAGCAAAACAATAATCCATAGGGACTGCTAAGGAATGCAGGGGAAAATTATGTTCAGGACATGGATTTCATTTCACAAGCCCACGACTGTATCAGTAATTCTGTTGTTGTAGTTGGGAGTTCTGAATTATTGTAGAAGGATGGTTAGGTACGATAGTATATACCGTAAAACTTGAAATAAGAGCCCGGGCTCTTATTGTAAATATTTAATTTTCTGCCCGGCCATCGTAATGCTTAAGCATAGGATTTGACCCGGCTATCTTT
>JAAXYX010000568.1:0-35421 GCA_036851915.1 Ptenothrix huangshanensis | reverse complement strand
CAGTCTCTTGAACAACAATTGCTGGGACGCCCACAAATACGTCAAAAAATGGTTTGTGGGGAAAAATAAACTTATAAGGTGTTAATAAACTGCAATAATAGTATTTTATCCCAGAACTAAAAAGGCAAAATGGGGCATATCCAATTCTGAAATTCTGATGATATCTCATTTTTGCCTCTTAAATGGCGTGCTGTCATAAGTGGAGTGAGTGTTTAAAAAGGTAACAACGTCACTGATTGAAGGCCCCTAATTGAACTTACACACTATTTAGCATGCAGGCGTTACACATATTACACGGAAATGCTGCTGTTGTTCTGAATCTGAAAGCAACAACTTTTTTATTAGCACTGCATTTTACTATCTGCATTACATATGTACAAACGGCGGAAGTTTGGATGCCCTTTTCGTACCAATTCCATCATTAGCTATTTAACTAATTCATTGTAATTGGATATGGAATTAATATAGCTACACAACTAATTGTATTTAAAAATACTGTACCGAATAAGCCTTTTGAAATCATTGATTTTTTTGAGCTTATTTGATAGTTTTTGAAATCGTTTAGTTTTTGTTTTCACGGGTTTTTTGAAAACATTGATTTTTATTTTTATGATTTGTAAAAACGTCCATTTTTATTTTTATGATTTGTGAAAACGTTCATTTTCTATTTGTATGGTTTTTGAAAGCGTTTATTTTTCGTTTTTATGATTTTTTTTAAAACGTTTATATTTCTACTTGTACGGTTTTTTAGCAACGCTTATTTTTTAATTATTTTATAATTTATTTTTTAGGTTCGGTTTTTTTATATTAATACATTTTAAAGAGGTCTCTTTACCTTTCTTACATTTTTTCGTTTTATGTACGTTTAAATAAATGAATGAATCGGGTTTCGAGAATGAGTTCCTTCAGTAGCATTCAGATGGTGTTTTGTTTATTTACTAGAATAACAATGATTTTGAGAAAAGTAAACTTTGCAAAACAAGAAGGCTAACAAAAGTTTAGTACATACCACATAATTGTCATTTATAATAACAATAACTTATTATAAATCATATCACATTAACTAAGCTAATAACAGTACATTTATTACAGATTCTAGAATAACTGTATAATTATTTACCCCTCCCTTCCTTCCCCGTGTCTCGAGAGATTTTTTTTCCATAATAATGTTTGATGCATCTGTATACAGTACAGTACAGCTACAGCAGAACTAGAGTAGAAGAACGAAAGAACAACTGGATATGCATACAACGCAATACGATACAAACAACACAGTACTATATAAAGCATGATAATAAGGAACCGAAATACCGAAATGAGATACGAATACGAAAACGAAAACGACTGAGAGCGGATAATATAATTTTTCACTAAAACTAATTAATTAATTAAATAATTTCCTTACTATTGCAGTCTCTAATACAGTATATATGACAAGCTGAAAGTTGACATTTTCTGCTGATATCCAGATCACAAATAATACAGAAGATTTGGTAAGATTTAATTAATTGACGATCGTACCCACGTATGTAGTAATTGTTAGTGTAATCTAATTAGGGGTCTATATATTTGGTTACAATACTTGAAGTTGCTGAAGTACAGAGTACGATTCATGGCGTATGAACAAGTTTGCAGCATTTCGATCATTAGTGGCATTATATACATGGGTGTACATAGTAAATATTTGGATTCCGAAATCTGAACGACAGTTCGTAATGCTTTTATGATCCCTGTCAATTTGGTACATCCCCCAATGCAATGGTACGATGAAGTCATGTATCATTACGCAGATAATATTTTAACAAATATTTTTTAGTTGATCGGGCCAGATACAAAATGTTTATAAATAAATAAATTTACTTTACAACGGTAAGTTGAAGTTCCTCTCAAATCGTTAGAATCATACAGTAGTGGTCAGTGGTAGTTAGTAAGTATTATATTAGACACCTTGTATAAACAGTCGTTCCCCATATTGAACATACATATTTACCAATAAATAGCCGCCAAAAGTTGACGAAGCCTTCCGAAACAATGTTTTGAATATAGTTCGCAAACAAATATAATATACGGGTTTCGTGAATGTGATGTCTCTCGTTAACTAGCATAAAATAATTATTTATTTTGTAAGGGAGAAAAATCTTGATTAAGTTGGGATGGTACAAAGTAAGTTATTTAATGAGGACTGGTTACATTTCTTGTCTGGTTGGGGTTTGAGATGGCTCTCTTAGTATGAACTTTATTCTTAGATTATAAGAATACAAATTTTCTTATCTTGAACCTCGGTTGGGTAAATCCTTGACTTTATATATTCGAACGAGCCAATGCTCGGTTGTGTAGGCTTCTTCCAACACATCCAGTTCAAAATCTTTATTTCCAATTTCGGCACTTCGAACGCGATCATAGCCTGTTGGTTTCCCACCTTCAGTGTACATTTGGCCAAAACGGTAGTAACACAACTTGTACATGAGACAGTTGAGCATAGTTTGAGAACCTTCACGGTCCACACGGAATTCACCATTCGGACTGTAATAGTCCTGTTCTTTTATATGACTACCACGATCGGTGCTACCACCGATACGAACCATCCATAAAAACTTGTTGATATCTAGACCAAATAGGATAATAAAATATTTTTACACAGTCACTTAAGCAGTATTAATTATAAAATTTAAAAGACTGATTTTAACGATTAAATAGAGTTGTACCGTCGGACGAATAGCCTGTGAGTCCCCCAAAGATGACCAAAACGTAGTCGACATCGAGTTCTCGCATGATTTCGTACGATTTCTCTTCTGGAGATGCAAAAGCTTGACCGACTCTTGAAATGTGCGTATTATTCCAAGTATTATTATCGACAAGTATTGTACGATTCGCCATGGCTGTTATCTGATAGCCGTAATCCCACCAAGACATTATCTTAGCATCCTGAAACGGTTAGACAGTAACTACTTAAGTACACATTCGTATTAAAAATCAAACATATTTTTAAATTTTTCAATAATTCCCAGGTCTGCAGTTAATGTACTTACAGGTGGAGTGTTCATCCGTAACCAATAATAAGCTTCCCGGAAATCATCAAATATAATGAGGGATCCGTCATAAGACCGGGCAGACAGAACAATACTAGGGCTACTATAAGCTTCAGATGTAACCCATGTGCAGTGGAATGCATACATGACCATGAAAAATGTTAGCATGCCAACGAATGCAATTGATATCTGCAATCATTAACCATCATTAATTTTCAGGAACGACAGCCACACCAACATGTAATTACACAGATATACATATTATGTTAATTCAATCTACGTATATACCTAAATAAAAATAAAAAAACGGAAAATCTTACTTCGCTTCTCTTTGATTGCGCTTGCTGTGAGTCCTTTCCTTTACCACCTTTTTTCTCATGGCTAGTCTTAGAACCTTGATCAAGATCTCGTATGTATTTCCCCAGCAATGAAGCAACTGCGATCCCTCCCATTATACACATCACAGGTGCCAAAACCAACATCAGACGTACCATTACTCCCTAAAAACCATGAATACTAAATAGATTTTGGAAGCACTTAGTATTAATGGAGAACAAATGTATCCTCAAACGACGAGGTAGAACAAGTCCCTTACCGCAAAGTATATGCTGGTAATTCCATACAGAATTATGAAAATATTGGAATCATTTAATTCTGAGAAACAGACATATAGCCCCACTGGAAAGAGAAAAACCAGGAGCTGCAGATCAAAGTAGAAAGAGCTCCATGCTGTGGGCTGATGTTCCGAAACTGAGGCAATGATAGGAATATTATTTTTGGCATAAGACGGGTCCAATAAGGAGTAAAACCTTCCAGTCCATGGTGAGATTTTTCCTGAAAAAAAGTAAAACAATCCTTGTTAGAAAATTACTTGGTACAAAATATGCAATGAAATACATATTAGTTTTAAGTATATCGGAAACCTGTGATTAGTAGAACTGAGACAGCGCCAACAATAATAATGCCGAACAGGGTAAAAACAGCATGGAATAGAATATCAAACTGCTGCTGAGAAAGTTTTGACTTCAGGTAATCAATGCAGGCCAATATTTGTGCGAGGCCAAAAACACCGAAAGCCTGAATAAGGAAAAGATCCATGTTTTTTAAATAGTATCCAGAAAGATGACAAAACAATATAAAATGCAACCTATCTATGTAGGTACGTATAAACGTGGAATTCATTCTAAAGGTAAGCACATCACTTTTTAAAACACTAATCTTACCAACATATGTTCAGAACTCTGTACAGGTTGGAATCCCACAAAGGGGATTTGCATGGACAGAATAGTTCCAATTACGTATAGTGTACTGTAAGCAACGTAGATACGATGCGAAAATCTTCCAGTGATCATGAGAACAAGAACATGAAGAGGGATTAAATTGATGAGAAACACGTAACCTCCCCACGAGGAAACCATGTAAAAGTAGGCAAGTGCACACGCAGCAGCCCATGCAATTGATCCAGTTTTAACAGCTTTGATCCACAAGTAGTATGTCAAAAGCATACAGAAAATGGCAATTCCTTCATTGTCATAAGACCCAGCAACAGACCGAGAAATGTATCCAGGAACTATTGCTATCATCACGGCAGCAGTCAGTCCAGCACTTTCATTCTAAACATTAACCATAACCAATATTCATATATCGCCATCCATCTAGCCCAACCAATTAATACTGGAAATATAAAAAAAAATGGTAAAATAACTTATTTATTGATGACTTACCTTGAGCTCCTTGGTCAATAAGTAAGTCACAATTGTTGTAAAGCTGGAAAACAACGGTGCCAAAAACACACATACATTACGGACGTCAATGGCGAAGTTAAAGAAATTCAAAACATAGTGAAAAACAGCAGCTGTGACCATCAATCCAGGGTATATCGTACCGCCTAAAAGTAAAAAAAACGATCAATTTTGTATTTCTTATACACAATACTCGTGCAAACTTACAAACTGATCCTAGTATTGTGTAATAAACTAAATTATTCACGCACCAATAATTCGACCCAGGGGATACCACGCTCTGTCATCAAACCAATTATGAAACGAATAGTATCCTTCTTCTGCCAAATACTTTGTTGTTCGGTAATTGAAGTACGGATCAAACTCATGAATAACACTTTCGTATCTCAGAACGGAAAAAAGGCGCGTTGAGAATGCTGCAACAATAATAAATGACAATTCATAAATCAATCAACTAAAATCACAACAAACTCAATTACATTATCCAACCAGAACCGAAATTCCTTTCGACATGCACACACATGTAATCAATTAAATCGGACATTAACATACATTTCAATAAAAAAAATCAACCAATAATCAGACTTACACAAAATAGCTCCAAGAGACAAGATGGTTAATTTTAACAGAGTTTCATATTTGTGAGTGGAAGACTCCCCAGATTTACTTTTTAATAGTTTGACTGCCATTTTGCTCAATCAAAAGTCAACACGACAAGATTAAATTAGTTGTGCAAATTAGCTATTTTTACAAGTCCACTTCCAATGTCCCTAAATTACTTGGCCTTAGTTCCTTAGCCCTGAAAATTCAAAAAATAGAAATATTAGAATATAGCTACGCATATAATTATTGTAATTATAAGCGACTACATACAGTCATTAACACATTAACTAAAAAAACGATAAATTCAACTATGGTTTAGAGTTGTCTCAGCAAGACTAAATACTTTGATCATACGTCATCATCTGTCAGCTCCAGGAGAGCTAAATAATAATACATACAATTATAGACACAAAAGAACTTTTGGTCTCTCATAATATCTTCACACTAATGTGTGCATTACATTTGATTTAACATAACATTAGATTAATAACATAAATTCGTTCATTTTTGTTAAAATTTCAAAGCCAATGTCATCTTTAAATCTATAGGTACAGATTTGAAAATCTACAATCGGCTAGACCTGCAGCCTCCCTATCTCAAAATATGTAGCAATTAATAACTGACAACTAGCTAGACCCCACTGCTTTTCATTCTAAAATTAATACAGATAGCTGGTTCGTTATCAGCATCCGTGACAACCTTCAACTTTCAATATTCAATGTCTAAGCAGCAGTGTTCCATGGATACACTAATGACAATACAAATGACAGTAGTGGTCCCTGACCTTGGCACCTGGTCCTAGTCCAGGTCCAGTAAGTACAGTCCATTATCCATAGTCTTGTCTTATGTTCCTTTACTCGTTTAGAAGTAATATATGCAATAGCAAATATTGGATACGGAACAAGCCTAGGGTCAGTATTAAAAACGCATGGCGGAATGTGTCATCAGGTCAGGGTCAAAGACCTGTTTGTTGACCTGTTTACTTTACGGATGACCGACTACGAGGAGGTTGAATCGTGGAACAAGATTGATGATATGCAAATGTAAATGGTAAGTGTAAGATGCCGGGATGACAGGACAAGAAGAATGGACCTTACCCGTAATTATATTAGGAAGAAAGTTATGACCGGCAGGGACGTTGAACGGAGGTAAGAAGAGCCAGGTTTGGGTATTAATGTGACCGGTGACGTGACAAGTGGGCTGACCCGGCGTGAGAACAGTCAGTCTGACACTTTTCCACCGGATTGCAAGGTTTGAAAATTGGTGTTGGTGATTTGGTTTGTGGGCTGATTGGGATGGAATGAATCTCTTGGTTTGGAGACAAAAGGTGCAACTTTTGCCATTCTATTCAGTGTGTGTGTGTGTGTGTGTGTGTGTGGCAAGGGAACCGTAGATCGCAGTAACAGAAATCCAAACTAAAGCCAAACATCCACGCTGGCCTGGCCACTGCTCTGGAAATATGCGGCCGATTCCAATTGGACGAACCGACGACGAGAACAAGTCCAACTTGCGACAAACCGAACCAAACCATCTATGTTTTTCTTTTAATTGATTACAATTAATTATTCCATCTCTAATCCTCATCATCCCATTCTCACTCATTCGTATCTACGCCACTTTACCTTAGTACGAAAAAAAAGGAAAATAAATTCATGATGCACCCCATCTCTAATTAATAATCAGGTTCAGAATCAGGATGCTGTAACTGGATGAGCATAATATCTCCTCTTTTCGTATCTAGTCATAGTAATTAATTGTGCTTGGTTTATAATCGAGCAACTAATTAATTATCCATATAGTATAATGGTGCAGTGATAACTCCCTATGGCATGCCCATTAAACTCTCAAACTCAAGATCTACAGGATTATAGGATTGGAGGATACGCATAGGATAGGTCCACATTCACTCCATTAATGCCTTGATTTAATTAGGATTAATTAATGAAATCACCTTTGTCATTTTCAGAGACGAAGAAACATTGAATGATTGTTCGTAATAATAAAATTATTCATTTTCACTTACCTATGTATGTACTAGTAGGTATTTTTAATTTGATTCGACAGTGTTTTTTAATGGGGCAAGGTAAGATCAATCGTCTATCATCAAGGCAGGTGGGTTTGCATTTTGCATGACTTACTCGTGTTGGTTGGTGTTAGTGCTGTAACTCTAACTGAGAAAGTAAACACATATTTAAATTAGCTGGTAAATACTAGATATATGCTTGCGGATTACAATCTATATATATATATAGGTATACTTACAATGCATTGTCATTCATCATTCGTGAATATTGGAGAAGGTAAATATTTACATGTGGTATAATCCTGATTGTAGTCGTAATAACTATTATAAAGCAATATTTGCGTTCGAATTCATACTTTATTTGGTTTGGATTGTATGATCAGTGATCAGTGTGATTTACATTTGTAATATTTGTATTACCTAGCATATTCTTTGTAACGTTTTAGATCAATTACATATGTACTTTCATCGAACCTCCTCAGAGATAGCATCCCATCAGAGATTAACATTTAACGATCACGACAATGATTCGAACTAGAATCACATCAAAAGTACACCAGCAATTTAAACATTGAGTTTGAACTAATTTTGACTTTTTGCGTACCCAAAATCAATTTTCGTAGGTAATAACCATCCCCAATGCATAATAATATACCCGGTGCCTATCTGGATTTGAGAATTGAGTAATAAATTATAATCATATAATGAGCTTGGTTATCCCCCTGTCAGTAAAGCTTCAGTTCAAAAGAAGTTTGCAGCTTTGAGGGTTATCATGCGTTGCTCACTCTGTATAGTAAGAAAAGGTGTTGGATGTGGTTGTGGTAATAATTAATAAAAGTTAGTTTCCCTACACCACACGTTATTGATGGGACATATTTATTATACCTTCTCTTTGCTTCTGTAGTCTGTAGTTAGTGCCTTAGTGCACTATAATATTCTATCGAGTTGCATTGTGGGTTTGATTTTGATTTGGATATTGGTTAGATGGTTAATATAGTGAAACGATATGTCAGTTCAGTGTAACCAAAACCAAGTCAAACTCTACTGTATAATTGTGAAGGGTATTATTATGATCATTATTTTATTTTGCTACTGCAAGTCTGTCTGATCTGAAGTCTGTAGTCTGTAGTCAGTGACAGGGAAAAGGAAGAAGTTTGGACGGTGAATGATTATGGTTGTATTGTTGGACATTTATGGAGGATAGTTTGATTGTTAACAGGTTGTAATTATTGTAACTGGTTATAGGTAGTATTGGACCTGTGCACTTGCAGGGCTCATGAATAATTCAAAAGATCTACGGCCAACTTGAAGCTTTAATGCTTACAAGGAAGAAACATTTTTGTCAAACTATCTGTACATACAGTTGCAGAAGCAATTCTATTTATGTACATAATATAAGCCATAGATGGATGGGCGATGGATAAGAAAGATTGTGGTGATCAAGAGACAAAAAAAAACAATAAGATATTTAACAGATGTAGAAATTAACCCTAAAATAAAGTAAATAATAGTTGACAATGCACTGCGGTTCCTTTTCCTCTTCTTGAGTTCCATAATTTCACATCTCATCTCCTTGAACTAACGGTGACAACTTGTTAACGTTCTTGCATTGTCTTTGCTCCATACTACATGCCTGTGCTTAGTAAAGCATCTATAAATAAATAATGGTTGTAGTTGTTCGATGTTATCACGATGTGATGGAACGTAGTATGTATCTGCAATCTGCAACTACAATACAATACAACAATTTACAATAGTTCACTATATTCATTACATATATTCACCTTCCTATTTTATTTGTCTTGCAAATTAATTATTACAAAAGCTGAAGCTGCTTGATGAAGTAAAATGTTATGACTGCACAAACAGAAACTCTGCCGGAAGTGTAATAACTTTGAATAAATTAGGATCCTATACTTTACAGCTCAACTATAATACCTTTGCCTTGCAAAAAAAGAATAAAAAAAATTACACAAAAACGTAAAAAAATAACTTCATAAACCTCTCCTTTTTTGCGACATAATGGAAACCTTTATTATTATTTCCAATGTGATTGCCGTGTGTCTTTGTGATATGAATATGGTCTGAATGCCTGGTGTGCTAAGGTATTTTTATAGGCACGTTGAATCTTACATAAAAAGCGTAATAATTGCCATGTATTTCAGTTTTATAGCGACGCCACAAGAATAGAAATAAAAAACGTAATCATAACTGTGCACTTTATTTTTGCAAAAATGACAATTTTGCAACCATAGGCTATAACTAACCAAAGGTAGGTAAATAATATTACTTTACTGTTGAACACTTTCGAAAGCAAAAGTCAAAAGTCTTACTTAGATAATTATTTTAAGTGATAGCTTTTGTACGTCAAGGCATACGACTATTATGTACTGTGGTGGGTTAAAGTTAGACGATCATTTGAACTAACAGGAGACTGCAGTAATAATACCTACACATGTAAATTCTCTGCGACGTGGAGTATTTAAGAATCTAATGAATCAAGTCATCAATCCATCTCGTTATAGTTTATCTTTTTTAAACCTCCACTTCACTTTGCTTGGGCGCAAATGTCGTATGAAATACATGTAATGTGTACATTTTGATTGTTTTGTTACCCACGCCCAAGCCCAAGTCCTAGCCATAGCTTTTAGAAGCAGTCCTCTCATTCAGAGGCTTCTATAGGCGTCTATTGTGTGTCAGTCTTTGTAAATTTAATGCAAGAATTAACGTACATCTTAAGATTGCGATACAACGATCTTGTGCATCACTCGTCTGATTGTCATTCTGATCTTGTCGCATTTACTTTTGACTGTGTAGTCATTATTATTGTACTAGTCATTATGAAGGTGCTTGACGCAAATGACCGTTGCGTTAGTTATAGCTGTTTCTTCTTGAAGAACAGAACAAAGAGTAGTTTTAAAGTAACAGATACAGATAGGATGAAAGCGTACAGATAAGTCCTTTTTCGTATGCATCAGATATGCTGCTTCGCTGATGATGACAAACATTGTATTTAATTGGTTAGATTTTAGTAGCTGATGTGAAATGCAAGACAGTAGTAAAAATGCTAGTACATGATTTTGCTTTTGTTTCGTTTTCAGCAATTTTTGTAAATTACTTTTATTTTTGGTTTGGTTTCGTATATTTAATTTAGTCATAATATTATTATGATTACTGTTAAAAAAGGAAAGGTGCTTAGACATCAACTAAACTAGCACACGCACTTTGATTGATTTTCAAAATAATATTGATACTTGTGTAATTACTGTGGGTACATGGAAAATATACTATAGTCATAGTACGAATACGAAGGTGGATGTTAAATTGTGGATTGTGGATATTATTGTTACATATATGTGGGCATGACATGACATGTGCAAGTGCGATTGACTTTATAATTATGTAACCGTGCTTGGTTTCTTAGACAAACATGATCTCAGGAGTGAAGGAACGTTACGCTAGATTTTTAGTGCAGTGTACACTAGCTACTCTTGTAGTCGTAATCGTCATCGCCATTCTCCACTAGCTCATTTAAATACTTACTTTATTGTAAATTAATGGAAAAACGAGTTTTATCAACTCGTTTTCGTTCGCTGTGCTCTGCCTGCGTGTCAAGTCAAGTCAATATCTGTAACGTGTAGATGACTGAGATGGTGAAGATGTTGACGATAATGATGGAAGTTGATGCATTTGATTTGATTTGCTTTTGGACATGGCGTGAGGACACGACAAGACTGCAGTTATCCCTGTGGAAATTCGATTGTTGTCGTTGTCACAAATTAATTAGGTTTAAAAGTGGATGATACAAAGATTTCTTCATGGAGAGAGAGTCGATATAGCGCTGTGGTTTATATACTATACAATTATAGCAGACGTGTGTGCTAATTTTTTTATGATTTAATAATAATTGTTTCTGCTCACACTTTAGTACTTTGACTTGAGGGTTTAGACGACGGTGATTTGGGGGGATGGTTGACGAACCCAGAACACTTTGCCGCTTTGCACAATCGTGGCCCTGTATAACATATCATTTCATGTTATACCATGTTTACATAATCAGAGTCATATTACCCAACAAGGTTTTAGTTATATTTACATGCATTATACTAGATTAACACTACTGAACCTAATTATGAAATTATTTAATTTGAGAGACTTACAAAATAACGTAGGTTCCCTTCTGTTGAGGGGCCACCCAGCGTACGCTAACTAGTTGTTTCTCTTCGGAGCTGGTGTGAGTGACAGAACTGTATTGTTCTCCACAGTGCAGACCTTGGATCTCTTCCTTGTTGGCATCAACAGAGAACTTTCCAAGCGGCTTCTTCTCTCTCTCGAAATCAACGTTTCTACCTTGTAAGATAAATCCTTTGAAGGGAGTACCATCGGCGGAGGTGATGTTGACGTTGACGACTCCTCCGGGTTGAACTGTGGCCAGGTCAGTTTTAACGAGGTATGGAGAAGGGCCTGACTGGGGATCCACACGATGCTTGGGAGTCAGTGTTTCACAAATCTCGGGATTTAAAGGAGCTCCACCGGAATATCCTTGAGCAATTGTGGCCGCAGCACAGAGGACTAATAATTTGACCAACATTTTGCCTGGACGTTTTTTCCCTCTAACACACTATACAGACAAGTTGTAATCAATGACTTTATCAAGTCTCTTGTAGTAAATATTTGAGTAGAAGATTGTGGCGATGCTGAGGTGAAAAGGATCAAACTTCAACTGAGAGCAGATTCGCAAAGGCAACGCTTAATATTGGACACCCCTTGTCCTTATTGCAAAATTGAAATTGCATCTCAATATTTACCATCCACTGAATAATCCATTGTTGAGAATGGAGAATATGATGTACCTACTATTCAATGTCAACTAAAGGTGAAAGTAAAAAAACTTTGTGGCTTGCTTTGACGCATATATGTAATGTAATGCTTTGTAGTTGCAGGACTACTTAAGTATGCATGTCCATGTGATAACGATGCTATGGGATGCTGTGCGAAAGATTATCTTCAAGCTGAATAGTGCAAAGTAATTGTAATATCTAACATCTTTAAAGAGGTACCTCGATACTTACGTAGATAAATTATCGTTGACTAGTATTCTGTATACAAATTGGTTCATGTCACTTTTTTTCATGTTCTAAAATTAATTGCAAACACTGGGAATGTACATAAAGGTATATACCTAGGTACATGTTAAAATAATCAATCGTGTAAAAAACCGATGATTTGCTTATAGTCTTGCCTAAGGAATACACCTGGCAAAAATGTATCAATCATTTCTTTTATTTGCAAAGATTCAAAGGATTTTTTGTTGGAATTTTTTTCAGTTTCTCAGTTTTCATATGTGAGTGTCCAGATGTCCAAAATGATTTTGAGAAACACGTATGATTTACATCTTTACATTGCGAGGATAATTATAATTACCTACACCAAGCTAAGCATTGTTATGTGCAAAAATTATGGGACGAATGTCTATACCTATACTACACATAGGCACCTAATGAAATGCATAGATAATAATTTATATGTACCTACATGCTAACGTGCTATTTGAATTCGTCTTGTCCTGTGGTGTGATGCCAGTTTTATTCTTATATGAATCCGTAAAAAAGTGGAGTGAGCATGAAAACAAGACAAGTAATTACATGTATCAAGACGAAAAAATTGAGAAATGATACACCACACCTGGAGTCAATTGATGATAGATTATTAGCAATAGCAATAGTACTAGTGTAGTGGTTTTTGCACTGAGTTCTCGGAAAAGGCTCATAAACCGGCTTCAGGCAATTAACCAGAGCACCTTCAGTAATATACACATGCATATAAATATCTTTGCATTGCATGACTATAAACGAAATAGATAATGCATTATGTAAATTCAGGGCAGCACAGATAGAGCAAGATTAAAATTGTAATTATATTTTTAAGAAAAAATGTGCGCTACCAGGAACAGGCGCTGGTATAAATAAGTTAATGAAGACCTTTAATGAAGACCAAAAAAATAATATGCCGAGCACAGTGAATGAACTAATACTTATGACTACTCGTTAATAATTTCAATAGTATTCTGTATTCTTTTCCAGATGAATTTATTAGTGCTTCTGTAGCTGTGCTAAATGCAGACAGCGTGTAAATGCAAAGACTTGCTTTTAGTTGATGATGCATGTTGATTCGACGAAATCACTTGAACTGCGTATAATAATATGGTGTAACAAAAACCCAATGTATACAACAACATCAACAATAATAATTATTATTTGCCACAAATAAAACAAAACACATCACCTTGTAAAACTATGTGTATAGCTTCTCTATAAACAGGAGTGTATGCATGCAAGGAATAGTACATTTTTGATGGATAATATAATATGAACGTAAATTGCTTCTTTTTCAGTACACTACGAGTAGCGCTTTTTCATACTATAATTATTATAATTAATTATACTTGAATTGAAAAGTATAGTTAGATTGGACCACAAAATAAATCCTTAATCTTCCCCGGCTGGAATGGCATCTTCAAGTTTTTTAACGAAACGAACACGAAGTTCGGTAATATTGTCACCTTTAAGTGTATCCTGAACAATCCATGACTGAACTTCCATTTGCACCATTTCACATGCTCCACGAATGACACCAGGAAGAATATTTCCATACTTGAGATTTGAGCAACTGTCAGGTAACTCAACGAATTCTGCGAAAGGAGTACTTTCGAATGTCAACGAAAATTCTTCATTACCACTACTCCAGTTCGAGATTCCTGGATTCTGACCCAGGTATATTTTGAAAGCTTGCTGGATTTTATCAGCTGCGTCTCTCATGTCATGACATCGTGGGCAATTTGTGCGAGCTAGATAGTCTTCTATTAGTCGAATTCCGATGTTATATCCCATCCGTTCCAAATGCTTGTTCACATCTTCCACATTTTCATAATCCCGAACCAATTGGGAAACCAATGCTCCGTACGTGAGAGTAAATAACTCCGAGTTGACTTTCTTTGGGTCCGCGATTCTAGCAGCTTGTCGAGACATTTTTGATGGCTTCTTCTGGATTTCGTTTGGTCACACGGTCGTTATCTAGAAACCAACAACCAGTATTTGTAATGCATAATATTGGAAAAGATGACAATGACCCTTCACGTATATTAAACTCAGGACTCTGGAGTACGTGTACTTATAACCAATGGGCGTTTACACAAAATGAAGAACTATAGTAGTGCCAAGTGGTGAATATGAGAATTAAACTGAACAATAAAAATAAGTGCATTTCCTCCCCCTTTGTACTCATAAGACATAACATAACAACGGTACAATATATAATTTTAATGTACAAACCCTGCAATCATATGAAAAATCAAGAGCTAGTTATAAAGTCATAACAAATGTCAGTCCTTGTTTGTTGAATATGTCCTGTATCATCGTATCGTGTATGTATCTTATTCTTAACTTATTCTTAACTGTCATTCAGTCACAGATCGTAAGCAGCATACTGTATCAGAATCAATATGTATAATCAATCAAATATCAACTAATTATTATCAAGCAAATAATTATAACTCAACGAAAATTAATTATAAGAACAAATAAACTTGCATATTGCACATTTGACCTCGTATGCCAAATGTTACTGGCACGTAGCAGTTATTCTCCATTCTCAAATTATTTCAGACTGATGGCTCAATGACGTGCGGTCAGTTAACGGTCTGTGTAATATGTCTACACAAAAATTTTCTTATAAACCTAGAATCAACCTGATTACTTGAAAACAATGAAAATATCTCGCTCAGTTCGTTTGGCACAGCTTCAAAATGATACTTTAAAATTATTTGAATGCAGAATTAAAAGAAATAAAAGCCGTCACCTTTTGAACTTACTTCTGGGCCTGCAATAGTCGGTGTGTTGCAGGTTTAAATAGTTAGTTTTAATATTGGTTCACTGACACCTCCAAGCCAAACTCGTAATATTAATAATTATGATAAATGAACACCTACTGCTCTTAAAATTCTTAAATATTCCAGCTCTATTTCTTAACAAAATACATTAAACTGATGTGACTTGACTGGTGTCGATGTCACTGTCTGACTGGTTTTGGTTTACAGGAAGGGATAGTTTGTTTTTGAACAAACCGGCTATTCTTTCCACAGATTTTCTAATACAGAATACAGCCTTTAGTCGTTCTTATTCCTACCATCATACCATTCTCATTCACTGCAAAAACTGATACTATACATACTTTATTTAATTAATAATTTATTATTACCTATTTTATTAATGAACTACATACTTATTTTTTCCGACTGGAATTATGCAATTTTCAGGAAGTTTTTATTATGCAACTATTATGTGCGCTCTTCATTTTTCATTACGCCCAAATCATGCATTTTGTATTAAAATACCGCAACAATTACGCTTCCCTGAGTATGAAATTCACAAAATCAAAACATGTCTTTAAAATGTTAGTTTTGATTTTATAGCATCGCATTTCTATACTTGCGCTACTGAGTTTTTTTTTCAAGTTCAAGACGACTTTGCAGGGATTATCCGTTACGCTATACATACATTTTATGCAAAAAAACATTTGTGTTTGCATTTTTGCACTTTTCAATACATCTATAGGTTTAACTATAGAGGACCACAGCGGGGGAAATATTGCATTTCATGATTCTGCATTTTGTGCATTCCATTTGCCCTACTTATACGACATCCTCCGCATAATGCATCCTAAATTGATACTGTCAATAAAATCAAAGTCATACCCGAAATAGAAATGATAATAAGTAAGAAATAATATGAACCTGAAATGCGCTCTAACAACTTTGAAATACAATTAAATAATTTGGTCACAAAAGTCTTGCATTGTAAGCCTTCTTTCAAAAGATCCGATAATCTTTTCCTGATGCTAACATCGCCATGTCGATGAATTCTTTCAGTGCACACACCAGAATTATTGAATATCTAATTACAGGTGCACAGCTGGACTCCAGTTAAGTTCTCTGCATCTGCAGGTGTCTAATGTCTAATGTTGTTATATCTAATTACTGTCATTATATTATGTGGGTACCTAAAGTTTATCGCCGCTGAGTTGTCGTTGAAGAAGTAATTACTGTAATACCACAGCAGAAAAAGACCCACCCAATCAAAAACTCGAGTGAGCCATCCAATTGTCAATTAACTATATTCATTAAATATATATTATGAGAATCTGAAAAATATCTCCTTTTGATTAAAATAAAAGAGATTCATATAGAACGTTAAACGTTTTGCCTCCTGCTATGCTATATGTAAGTATCTATATATATAATTATAAAATTATAATAAATAATTAATTAGGTAGGCACATTGTCATAATATGATATTCCGCAGGCGCTCTTGATTCTTAAGCGGGAAGCAAAATGAATTTAGATAGAATGATTAAGCAACATCAATAATACCACATTCACATTCCCATTCATTTTCAGATTCGCCTCAAATTCCTATTCCTATCCGTGTAAAAATTGTGTTAAGAGATTTGAAGAGATTTAAAAAACTAGGAATTCAAAACTTGCGATGTGATTGTAGAGTCAGGTCAGGATTAATTCAAATTCAAATATTGTCAAACTTTTTGAGTTATAACATTATAATTGAAAATCCCTTACGCAGGTATATCGAGGAGTAACAAAATGAATTTTATATAGATGATACAGACTCAGAGGGTAATAGACAATATAGGAACAACAGGGAATTCAATTTGCTAGATACTAGATGTACCATTTATTTATTGGAGAACGCTATGCTAACTTCTAGATCTAGTTTCACAAGCTGCATTCGAATTCTTCTCGTATTCAGCATTGCAGGTTGTAGTTTGTAGTTGTAGTTTATAGTTGTGCTGAGATTATAAACACATTGTTCAATTAAACTCTTGATTAATTTAATCATTTTATTTCACTGGGTGATATCACTAATTTTTAGCAGCTAGTATAAATTAAAATTAATTCGCGGATTCTATTCAATGTTTGGTCGCATTGATGGATGTGAGTAGGAAGAATCTTTTCGTAGTTTCTCTAATCTTCCTTGTATAATAATAATAATATTACTTAGTTGGACTGGGAATTAGGACATAGGTTGACTGATAGGTCGAAGGCTGAACTGAATCAGCAATTTGCTGAAGTAATAGTAAATTGTATGAATAGGTAGCTAGTAATCCGTAATCATCCAATTAGCACATGCCATATCAGTTTACAGATCAGCGTCGTCCGAATCAAACTGCAGCGAAAAAGCTTAAAAATAAATGTAAATAGATACTTCATGAAACTTCAAATTTTAGCCCCGAAATAATTCAATAGTAATTAATTATTGTGATTTTTGTGATTGTGGCTGTATGCTGTGAGATTTGAATCTGGAAGCCTGGAGGTATCAGTAATAGCCATTATTGTGTGCGTGTCTTTCTTTCAGCTTGTATGACGACTTGCGAAACTCATATCCCATTCATTCGCTTTCTCCGATGTTCGTTCCCACCACGTTGATGTTTATCCTATTATGTGATTAAACTCGATTCAATACAACGATTTGTAATCGCCATGTCAAACGTTATGACTCTACTGGAAATTACTGTGTACACGTTACGCAAAAACACATTCGCCTAATCGCTGAATGAATCACCATTGTGGATAGCTGCAGTTTGAAATATAATCACTACGATATCTATATTACCAACTTGTGACTTGATATTATTAATGCTAATACTTGCTGTTGTTGTTAGTTGTTACAGTTTGCTCTTTGCAAATAGCAAATAGGGAAACAGCGTTGAGTGATTGTTTGATTAGATTTCAATAATAATCACTCACATCCGCAGGCTAAAAACATGAACAAACTCTTCCAACTTGTATTGGTGTTCATTAGTTTTACCGCCTGGCTTTACCTATTATATTGGCTAAGTGGTCCTGATGTAAGATTTTGGCATGATTTCGCTTATCTTCACGTTATAATTTTTTCCATAGAATAACTTCTTTGGAATGCGTAATAATTAAATTATGATGTTTAATATATTTTTTGCTGGTTCATTTTGATTAGGAGAGACTACACTTTCCAAGACAATTGGAAGATCTCAAAGAATTATCCACACTTGCAGAAGATTACAAAGTCAACAGACCGTTCTACACGTTCATACTGTTTATATCGGTTTATATCTACAAGCAAAGTTTTGCTATTCCGGGTTCATTTTTATTAGTAGGTTTACAACATCATTAATTTTGTTGATATATATAAATCTTATTACCTACTCAGACTATTCAAATGAGAGTTTGGAAATGTTATCGATTATGATGCTCTCCAATTAATTTATTCAGAATCTTCTAAGTGGTGCTGTATACGGGTTAAGTGGGTTCCCACTTGTCTGTCTGTTATCAGCATGTGGAGCCACTAATTGCTACGTCTTGTCCAAATACTTTGGTCGCGATGCCCTGAATAAATACTTCCCTGACAGAGTCCAGTACTTCCGCGAATTGGTAAAAATGCAAGCTATGAAAACCAGGATGATTTAAATTTTGCTTTACCAAAATATCGTGTTGAAATCTTAGATTAATGAATGTTGTTGAATGAATCTTTGTGATCAGGTGGAAGCCAATAGAAACTCAGGACTATTTACATTTCTTATCAGCCTTCGACTCTTTCCAATGACACCCAATTGGCTTATCAACATGGCATCGCCCATCGTCGGTGTTCCAATACTGCCATTTTTCGTCTCGGTTTTCCTTGGTGGGTATTGTCTCTACTAGTTCAATAATATCTTTTGTTTACAGAATTTCTTTAGGTTTAGGTATACAGTGAAAGTCAATGATTATTTAATGTAGATCGTGTAGCCTACATACGTACTATTATGTACACAATTTGTGAATTATTTTTTTATTCAAAACTAGGACTGATGCCATATAACTATATCACGGTTCAAGCAGGAGAGATTCTGAAAAGTTTGGAGTCCTCCTCGGATGTAATCTCCTACAAAACAATGTTAGTTCTTGGTGTACTAGCCCTAATTAACATTGCTCCGTCGCTTCACAAGAAATACAAAGCTAA
Source organism: Ptenothrix huangshanensis (assembly GCA_036851915.1). NCBI lineage: Eukaryota > Metazoa > Arthropoda > Collembola > Symphypleona > Dicyrtomidae > Ptenothrix > Ptenothrix huangshanensis. Next base: position 15,977 of record JAAXYX010000568.1, on the reverse strand, counting down.
GCAAAGCTAACGCGTGAAGACCCTTGATGTTCGTTCGTGTGTAAATATCCTAAATGACATTAAATCAACTTTAGACTAGACATTTCAATGTGAACTTTACCGTGTAATAAAATTAAACAAAACAATATTGCGGTTATGTTTATTTCCTCGCCTTCTCGTCCATTCATTTTTGGTATTTGAAATAACGATTGACTGTTGCAATCAATCCTTACGAATTAATTATTATTCCCATCAATGGGATAGTCTTTAGTCAGTATTAATTAATTATCAAAAATGGTGATTCTAAATGAACTTTATAAGCGATAATATTACGTAACTTTATAATTATATAAAATACGTACACAACGTTTTTTATTAACTTTTGTTTTTCTACCCACACATGTCTTATACCCTAAACAATTCTGAGTATGTGATGTAGTTAATTACAGTAAACACAATAGAGGTAAACCCAGGTCGCTGTAAAGCCATTGTAGTTTCGTAGAATTGTAGAATTGTAGATATTACCATGGAAATGTGCATAATTGTTACAATCTACAAAAAAGTACGAAGTTTGATTCCGATCAAAGTTGAAGTCAGTAATTACGCTAGACAAGCGGCAACAGGACAGAAGATGAAATTGATTCTGTATCAATTTATGTGGCTTGTTTGAGTGAAGCTTTTACAAAATTAATGTTAGTGGGTGCATCCAAAAAATCCTTTCGTAAAATACAAATTGTAAAAATTTCCATGGCGATTTTTACAATTCTACAATTCTACGAAACTACAACGGCTTTACAGCGACCTGGGTTTACCTCTAATATGTATAGGTATGTACATTTACGAATTTACGATTACCCATTAAACGATTTTGCAATTGTCCCATAATGCGTGAATGAATAGCAGCAGTTACAGTTTGCAGTTGTTCCTATACTAAAATAAATTAATTATTCATAGAATTCAATATGGGGTCCGAGGTCCACAGAACAACATCACACCCCGCAAGGTATTCTAATTTTGGAGAGGGGTCCCGTCCCATACAAATTATTTTATATATAGGATGGGGGCTAACCCAAATAACGGAAAAAATGATATGGTGTCTAGACCAGAACTTGCTATGTAGGTACCTACTTTATGATGGCACATACGAGATGGTACCTTGTAGGGTAAGAAATAACATGCATTTTTTTTAATCCACAACTCTAGTTATCTACACTGCTTGGAGATTTGAAGATCAAGGTGAAAATCAAAAGTATCACAAATACTGGTCACCAAGTCGTTTCCTACTCGATTGAAATAGTAGCTAATACGCTTATTTCTTTTTTGCTGTGGACCGTGGGAGTTGAGTTTGTTAGTTTTAATAATAGTCCTAACATATGCGTAGTTTAAAAAGTTAAACTGTCCAGCAGACACTAAATCCCCGTCAGAGCCACAGTAAGGCTCCATATCCAGTCGAAGTTGTTGCAGTTTTTCCTCCAGTGCTGCATCCCGATCGCTATCAAAGAGGAGAGAGTGCATGTTGAACCCTTCTGGTAATAAACCCCGATGCTCCTCACAAACTGATGCTGGGTTACTACTTTCACTCTCATCACTATCACCTTCCCCAGTCACGTGTCCCGAATCCTGACTATCGGCGGAACCACCACGCGAAGGCAAAGATTTGACACTAGTACTCTTGCTCATGCTGTATAAATCCTTTAGATTGTTGTCAAAGTATGATCGAATTGTTTGACATCGACCAGTTTTTATATCGTCATCATAATCACATTCATTATAAGAACGACGTTGTATTGCACTATTTCCTAAATCAAGATCAACGGCAAATCGTAGATTTTTTACTATAGTATCTAACACATTTATTTCTTGGAGGATATTTTTCTTCGTTTTCTTTGTTTTGTTACATTTGGCTTCGGTTTCGATATCGATTTCGATTTCTCCATGGGTATTTTTCATGCTTTCACTTTCTTCTTGGGACAAGAGGATACGAGCATAACTTTTACATACTTTAGAAGAATTTGAAACCCTCTCGTTCGGCTTCCGTAGGAAACCCAAATCAACAAAGGGTGAAAGGTGCGAGTGAAAATCCATAATCGGTTTACTATTGAAGGTTTGAAGCAGGAGTTGGGCTTGGTTGATGCTCCGACGAATGTCGCCCTTGCAATGACGAGCAACGGAATAAAGTGTAGAAACAACATGACGAGGCAACTCATAATCTGGGAATTCTGACTTGATGATGGGCAACAATACTTTCTTCACAATGGTCGATGCAGGCTGGGAAGCAAACCATACGGTCATGGGATCCTTCTTTTCGATTTTGGTGTCTAGGAGAAGCGTATCACAATCACCGGCGACGTAAAATGGAAAAGGTGGCAATGACATGGTCATAACAATTGGACGACAGGAACTGGTTATTAGCTGTGCCACTGCAGTAACAAACCCTTCGTCTTCTTTGGGCTCTATGAGGCAAACGTCTTTGAACAGCAGGAGACATGCATGACTGGACTCTAGCCGGTGGGAAAGGGTTGCTTCCTCCACCCGCTTAAGAACCTCCTTACCCGATCTTGACGTCGAGAAATTGACTTCTACAACCTTAAAGTCCATCTTTTTGGCTAATGCTGAAATGGCACCAGTTTTTCCACAACCAGTTGGTCCATATAGAAGTAAACTTTTAGACTTAAACTCACTTTCTTCTTCACTCGTGACGAATGAATCGGAATCATTCTTGCGTTTTTTCTTTTCTAAAAACTTTCGACTCTTGCCACCGTCATCTTTGATATCATGCTTCCAATGTCGTAACCAAGTTTCCATTTTGTCTAATGCTTCCCCATCAACAGCTAAATCGGATTTGTTCTTTATTTCATATTTCTCAATCCAAGGCAAACTGAGGTCAGTTTTGGTCACATCACAACAGGATTTACTGCTCTCCTCGTTTTCCTCCACGACAGCTGCCTTGCTTGGAATTTTACAGCACAATGCCGTTGCTGACTTTAAGCTATTTGCGACTTTTTCGTCGTATTTAGTAGCAACAAACTCGCCGATTTTGTCTGCCAAAATACTAGGTATAATTTGTGGTTGGAAAAGAGTACAAAAAGAATCGGAGCTGAATTTTAAACCAAGGTTTGTTTCCCACGAAGAATGATCAGGGCAATTTCCAGAATGGAACTCGGAAACATGTGAATAAACAGGAAAGTACTGAACCGTTTTAGAAAACTCTTCCTCTTCCAGTCGCACATTGATGATTTTTTGTGCCTTGCTCGTTGCGGCAGGAATGCCAGATTTCAAGAAAGCAACAACGTCAGCGTCGATCTCTTTCTCGACCGGTTTAGATTTTTCCACGACTTTAACAGTTTTTATGATCTTAATATCATCTTCCTTTAAGGAACTAGGTCTCGTTTTGTTTCTTGCAGATTTTCGGGTTTCTTTTTGCGAATTTTTGTTACCTGACTTTTTGGATTCTGTTTTCGTTATTGCAGATTTGGCTTTACGGGGTCGCTTCCTTCTACTGCGGGATTTGGATTCCCAGTCAGAATCGGAAGACCCTTCTAGTACATCACAGTCATCTGATTCTTCATCAGTCAAGGTCGAGTCGTTCGAAGATTTTGAAACATTTCCGTCATTTGGTTTGTCTTCGTTGACGAGCATGAAAACAACATTTGCATTATCATTACACTTAATGCAATAACATAATAGTAACAACATAGAAGAAACACTATAATAAGTTATATTTTTTTGAATTCTTTTAATGAATCTTTGTGCCAATCTTTACTCAGAGATCAATGTGTATAAATCGCAGCAATCACACTTGGTAGGCAAGGAATACTGCAAGAGATGAATGGGAACAAAACAATGAAGATGCTCAACCATTCGAACCTCGATTGCATCATCCATAGCTCAACCACTCATGAATAAATCTTATAATCATCGAAAGAACTTGACACGAACATACTATTTACTAACAGGGGCAAAACTTCTTTAGGCTACTGATATCTTCAAAATTGTTTAAAATCTGGCAAATGACAAAAATATTTCTCACTGCTCCCTCAACTGGTGGCTGGATAGTACATTCCTAATTTGAAATACTCATTACCTAAAGAAGTGAAGAACGATTTAATTGAAACTGTTCCATCCGGAGCTTTTCTTAATCTCTTGCCCATATTGACTTCCTTAAGAGGCTTGGTGTTTTTCACAGTTGGTTATTAATTCTTTCTGTAAATGTCAAATGTCATATGTATAAAATACCAATTTCAAATTTCAAATTAGGCAAATTATAACAACGAGAATATATGTAAATACGAAATGTGTAATAATAACAAATAAGTCTGACAAACCAAATTATGAATTATAAACTATTCTAAATTCTTTAGAATAGCTTATAAGTTAGTTACAGTTTATAGTTTAAGTTAGTATAGCTTATAGTTTAGTTGTTTTTATTACTCAACTTTAAAATTCAATACTGTACTATAAACTACTAACTTTGCTCACCTTTAACCTTTGCGCGAGTTAATAATTTGAAAGTTGTACACCTTGGACCTTGCCACACATGCATAAGTAGCACAATTCGAAGTTACAAAACTGGATAACAAAACTTAATTAAGAAACAATAATGGATCGCACATCAGCGTCAACCGGGACAAAGGAATCAATCTTGAATTTTGCGAAAATGTGTGTATATTTCAATAATTAATCAGTACATTGTTACTGGTAATAAAAAATGAAACTTCTACAAATCCCATTCGTATTCACTTCCTTCAACCTAATCATGGATTACACTAATTAGGTTTCAATGGTGTTGTTCCATGTTTAATCGAAATCAAAAGTTTTCTGAATTGAAATTGAAGCCAGAAAGGAGACTTTCCCCCAAATTTCGTGGAAGTGACTTTTCCGGCGGGAGCGGGAAAAGGCAAGAAAGAATTGACATATAATGTGGCATGTATATACATACTGAATATACATGTACGGTAGTTAGACTCGTTGGGCTAGGTGGACCCCAGCTGAGTCTCCAGCACCTATTGGCACCAACTGTCCGTTCAACAACTTATGGGCTGCTTATTGGCCCACTCAGCGTCGCTTCTGTCGTCGTGTCTTCAACATTGGCTTCAACAAATATGGCATGGAAATGCGGGAACTCGTAGCCGGAAGATTTAAGTCAAAGAACCAGCAAGAACAAGATTCCGTAATTTTCGCAAATAGTAATAGTGAAGATAATTAATTTCACTTTACAGTTTATAGTTTTGGAATTTGAGCAAAACCTAAGTACCTCATAGTGGTTCTTTAAATATAAAATTCAAGAATTTTTTTTAGTTCTGTAAATAATTTTTGCGAAGTACATATACATGTGAAGTTTGTAATAAAAAAATATCACCTGGCTGTCCTTATATTAACTCCTATTGATAAAAAACCTTCGTTAACAATAACAATCACCGCTGGTCAAATTTTCAATTGCCGAGATTGGTTTGTCTCTTTAAAAAATAATCTGTAAATCATTGCGTCATCAAATTATTATAAAACAGTTCTTAAATTTGCTGCCGGTTATACTCCTAATGTTTTTAAATCACTTTACACTTTACAGTTACCAAAAATTGCAGATCTGTAACTACCTACAATTAGCAGTTTGCTGCAATATCAAAATGCAACGAGGTCGAGGACGCCCCCGAAAATATCCTAGAGACGATGACAATGATCCCAATATTGGAAAGAAACCAAAGTCATACAGTTCGCTGGTTCATACGCTGTCATTTCCGGTGACTGAGAGAGACGAAGAAATTGTAGAATGTGGTACTTGCCATGAAAAAAGTACCTTTCGCCAATTTCGGATTCACAACCTTACAACTCATTATAATATTGCCTCTACCACCGATGACAAAGATGTATGTAATGAGCATTCAATACTTCAAAAAGAAAATTTTTTATACGATACTGACTACAATATTCAATATTTTAACTGATATTTGATGTTCACGGCTTCATTTGGTGTAATCGTGTAGCTTCGGGACTACAAATTCTTCACGAAAAAGTTGACAGAAATGGGCCGCCTGATGAAACTAGCTGCTTTCAGCTGTCCGAATGAAGGGTGTGAATCACGCTATAAAAGTGCATTGGGTCTAGGCTATCATCTTGAGAACTGTGGCAAGTCAATTAATGTAAGATTTTCAATTTTGGTAGTTGTAGTTGATTTTATTTCACACTGTATTTATCAGTTACGTAGTTGCAATTAATGATTAATGAAATTACCCAACACAACTCCATGATAATTATGTTTTCTTAGGAAATTAGGGCGTTATACATATCTTGTGAAGTTTGCGGTAAAAAATATCCCAGCCCAAATATTAATGCTCATAGAAAAACTCATGTGAGTAATTATAATTTATATCAGCATTAATTTTTCTATACTGTTGACTGTGGCTCAAAATTATTTTTAGCAATTTTATTCTGTAGCGTTGTAATTAGTTAATTACTGCTAATTAATTTATTTTACTGTTTAGCAAGCACCAAAACCAGCACCAACACCTTCTGTTGTTCCAACTGATCTTCCCAAAAGGTCGTCGGCACTGAAGTAAGTTTGTGATGATTCCCAGATTTGCTACGTAATGTAATTGCATAAAAGATAGAACACCTATTTACGTGAACGGTATTTCTTGCTGTTGAGTTGAGAAGCAGGAGTAAAACAACATTCGTTAGACCGCTCTGATTTTAAACCGCGAAACGTTTTCTAAATACTTAGTGCGTCATGAGGTACTTTTGTAGTAATGTTTGATAATCAAAGTTTGTAAAATAAAACGTTACTGTTTAAAATCTATTGTAGGGCACAGAAGGTTATGAAAACTATTTCCGGGAGGGTTTCAACGGAGTCGGATGATGCTAGAGGTGACGAGGATGTATCACTAGATTTGAAGCAAGAAGTAGATGATGATGAAGACGAGGACGTCGATGACGAAGATTATCCAATTAAAAGAGAGCCTGCAGATGATCACGTAGCTAGTAATGTGGTAGGCGATTCTACGGGTACTCCTGCAGCAATTCCTTCAACCCACGAGGACATTTCGTTTCATGCCCACCAGTCTTTAACACAAGAATTAGAAAGTTCTGCAAACATGTGGGATGTACCTCAGCGATTTTCTTCGAATCTTTTTCAAGATTTAATCGTGAACCCACTAATTCCTTTTGAAAGTGATCACAAAGCTCGAACCTACCTTCCTAGCCAACACACATCGTTACAATTTCGAACCAAAACACGTGTTCCAGAACAATTACCAGTAGCCAAAAACAGAGTGGTGCAGTATAATTCAACGGATTTTCATCACCTCAAATTATTTGATAGCGAAATCACTGACTCTGTCTACGGCAATAACATTGTATTTGTTGGTGGACCCGTTTCCGCCATTTGTTGGCATCCTAGTAGCAAATATTTAGCTGTAACAACGTTGAATAGTTACGATGATAAACCCAATATCAACGAGTTAGAAAGAAATCGCACGTGTATCCAGATTTACTTGAATACATTTAGCGTTGATAGTGCCAGCGGAGGTGGAAGTGCTTCAAATTCTTATAGTGGATTGGCGTTACAGTTTGTGTTCGGCATTGACAACGGTTTCATTCATCATATGCAGTGGTCTAGTTTTTGGCCACTTGCCTGTGATTCCGAATCCACGACGACTTTATTTTCAGATGAGGATTTCGTCGGACATTTAGCTTATGCTGGTGGGGATTCTTCCATCAGTGTCATTTTTGTGAGGAAATCCTACTTGAAAATGGAACCTAATGTCATCTATTCTGACGATACGGAAAACAAGTTAGTTACAATATAGATTACACTTTTTAATCTTTTAAATGAAGGTTTCATTTTTTGAATTCTGGAATTAATTATCTTCTTGTATTTTCTTCAGGGTTTCATTTTACAAAAAAATACCGGAAATTAGACTACAGTTGCATGAGAATTCTAGAGAGGACGCTGGACAATGTATAACCTTTGATTGGCACGAAAAATTCGAGTGAGAAACATTTTTTTCATTTTACTCAAATATTCCTGCGCGTAAGTTTTAGATAGTATAGCATTACGACAGCCGTGTCTTGCCTGTTCTGGTAATAATAATGTTGTTTTAAATTATAGATATTTAGCAGCTGGGTACGCAAAAGGACTGGTTGCTATTTTTAACATGCAAACTACATCTAAACTCTTACGGAAAATTACCAAGGATTCAGAAACTAATTCAGAAACTGTGGAGTTGCAGCCATTTTGGTATATTAGAGCCCATACAGAGCCTGTCACTGTTGCTGTTTTTAATCCTGCTGATCCAAAATATTTAGTTACTTGCTCTCATGACTATTTCATCAAAACGTGGGATTTAGAACTTCGAAGTGAAATGGAATCCAAAAAGGTTGGGATGGTACTGGATGGTTGTTGGATTCGGGGATGGATTCATATGGCCATTTCAACTGAATACCTAAATGTGTAAGATAATAGTTCCTACAGATATAATCTTTGTATGCGCAATTTTTAATTGTTTCAAACGTATCTTTTCGAGTTCTGAGTAGTTCTTACATTCTGCCTTAATTACAAATACCTATCCCTTTTTCTTGTGATTTGCAGGAATTTTCAAATCGGAAACTATAACGTATTGAAATTTTATCAAGTAGGCAACTCTAAAGGATACTCTAATTGTGCCGATTTATTCAATATTACTGTAAGTTACCTGGATTTCAAGTTCTCTGATTTTTCAGTTGGTATTGAGTATGTAATTTTTTCATATTGCCAAAAATAATTTGAAAATTATAATTATTATGTGTTTGTGCTTAAAGAGCGTCAGTTTCCACGAAGGCATGATTGCACAGGCAACCGAAGTGGGACGTGTGACAATCGTTTACTATGACCAGTTCTTACGTGAGTGTGATTATGATCGGAATAAAAAAAAGAAGAATACCGTAAGCAATTTGAGCATTGATTGATATTCCGAAGTCAAATTGTATTTGATTTTCCTTTCAATGGATTTACCCTTGTATGTAATTATACAATTCCTATAGATCGACTTTAGTACGATTTCTGTTGAAAAATCTAGAATCAAAGGGTCGGATATTATGGACGCAAAATTAGTTTTTACTCTGCAAAATACTAAGGTATGCGTTGCATTTTCATGTCAAGCTCGTTGTAATTATTAGAATAAAGTTGAAAAATTTAGTTATTGTGCTTTATATCACGTGATTAATAATTAATTACAATGTATGTAATGTAGAACTAACAAATTATTTGGAACTTTTGGCGTTGTTTGTAGAGAGAATCTTTCGGGAGTATTCCAGAGCCTACAAAAGACGATGCTGAGAACTACGTGGTATTTTATAACCTTGTTAGAATTAATAAGGTATACATGTCCTCCGGATTGATTATTCTGTTTATTTCACTGCAGAATTAGTATTCTTTCAGATTCTGAGTTCCTATCGTATGAGAATCACAACTTCTTAACTGACTTGATACTATTGTTACTTTATTTTTTAAGTGTTAATATTATTTCTGGTTTTGTGTACTAATAGATTGCGTGGTGCCCAAAGGGGAATCAGTTGACGACCGGGTATAATAATGGCTTCCTGACTGTGACACCAGCTAGTTTCAGCATTCTTTACAAAAATTATAAATAGTGTTGAATATTGATTAAATAAAATGTATTTGGATAGAATCATATTCATATTTTTATGGAAGTTGTGACTTGTGACTGCTTATAGTTGCATGGTTTTTTGTACCGCAAAAAGAAATCCGTTAAGGTTTATTTTTTACATTTGCAATAAAACGCGAATAACGACTAGTTGCGTTAAACTTTGAAAGGGTACTGTGATGTGTTAATTTACTGCTGCATGCTGTATTATTATAATTATAGTACGGGGTTCAACCTGTTCGATCTATTCGTTAGCTCAAAGCAATATGAGCGCTCAAATTAAAATCAGTTTGGAATATTTAGTTGCATTTATTACATCATGTAGCATCATAGCATTAAACACAAGCAAACGTGCAAAAGTTTGTTAAAAAGAGTAAAAAGTATAAAGGGAAATGAAAGAAAGGATTGCTGGGCAGACTGCCCAGTGCAGTCTGGCAGTCATGGTCCTTTGGCATACGCCTTAGTAAAATCTGGTTCTAGGCATCCTTTAGAAATAGCACGAAATTTAAATTTTAAGAAACAACCACCAACGCGTTTTGTCGACATTGTCGATGATAATTTGATTGAGTTTGAGTTAGAATTTTAGAATTTACAAACTCGGAGAGTTTAGATTATCTTCCGAAATTCCGAATCGGACAGATTTTTATGACCTTTTCACTTACTCTTTACTGTTATAACGACATAATCTGTTGTGATTTGTGACCATGAATGCTCCTCCAACTTTCGAGTCTTTCGTCCTTTTCGAAGGAGAGAAAAAGTAAGACAATTTTGATTTTGATAACTCATTCCGCATTCCGCTTTGACTTTTAGTTTGGCTTCCTCCATGCATCTTTTGTTGTTGATAAGCACCAGAATTTGGGTACACATAATAGTTCAATAGTTGATGACTTGTAGTATGAATTACAACTTTTAACACATTCTTTATACGTTTGATATAGAATCATTATTGATTTGGACACCAAAGTTCCCAACGCCGCTCTTTTCACCGTCAACAAAGATGACCACACATTAGGCAATATGATCCGAAAGTAAATGTTTTTCAAATCACATAGTTTGTAATTAATGTTATTAGGTATATATTTTTGACGTTAGTCTCAAAAGTAAATTTTTCTCGTAACCTTAAACCTGCAGCCAACTTCTTAAAGATCCGCATGTGTTATTCGCTGGATACAAACAGCCGCATCCTTTGGAGCACAAAATCATTCTGCGAGTTCAAACCACGGCCGACTACACTCCTCAAGATGCCTTGAAAAATGCTATTACGGATCTTATTTCCGAATTGTCGCTTCTCGAAGAAAGATTCCGGGTAATTATTATACCGTAAAACTTCCAATAATTCCCTGGGGAATTATTTGGTGAGCAACTTTTCAGACCCGGGAATTATTAGAGGTCCGGGAATTATTAGAGGCGGGGAATTATTACTAACCTCGGAAGTTTATTTTGCCATTATTGTTACATAAACTAAAATGGTATATACATCAAAGTATGACGTTTAGAATTTACTATTTTAAGCGCAAAAATTCTAAATTCTTCATATTTCCTCCTTTTGTGAAAAATTTGTTGTCTTCAGTCTTCAGTGATCATCCAATCAGGTTAAGAGTAAACTAATAATAGTATCGTGGGAATATGAGTACATACTTCTATTATTATACCGGGGAATTATTAGAGGCAGGGAATTATTTCTAATCCTATCTCTAGCCCCCCGGGAATTAATAGAGGCGGGGAATTATTTCTAATTCTATCCTCTAGCCCCCCGGGAATTATTAGAGCCGGGGGATTATTGGAAGTTTTACGGTATTCATTATTAAGATATTATTTTGGCTAGAAATAATGCCAATAAATAGAAAATAATACGTTTTTCTTCTTATTTGCATGTTTTCAAATTAAACAGCGTAAATAATATTTGACATGTGTATTTTTTGTAGAGCGGCATTCAAGACAAGCAAGAGGGAATCGACTGATTTTGTTTCATGTTTATTCTATTACCACATATTTTTCTTGGGAAATGTCAGATAAATTTTATATTGTTGTATTGAACCGATTTTTAAGATGAATTGAAGTGTCGGTTCTGTAAATGTGTATTTAACTGAATGGGTTTAATGAGCTCGTATTCCTAGCTACTAGCTGGTAAGTTAATCATAATCCTAAATTACTAATGTATGCAAGTAATATGCAGGGCATTTTCCTTTTCCTATTGAAAATAATTAATCTTCTGCTGTAATTCCTAAAATTAATGATAACAACGTGAACGTTTACCATTTGTATTTCATTGTCGGTGTATTAAAATAAAATGGATAACTGTTACTGTAACAATTATTACCTAAATGAATTGCTAGTGTGACATGGGTTTCCGAATATTTGGTTGTAACTTTATTAGTAGGCTGCATTCATAAAATAGCTCATGTGTATTAAGCACTTCATACACGTTTACATCATTATAATAAGATATAAGATAATTCGATGACAAGGTTGGTATTATAAACACTTGATACGGATACTACCTACTGATTATAGCATTGGAGATCATGACCACTCCACCTGAATGATTTCACTCTTGTTTCACTTTGCTCAAATTTTTAAAACATAGCACTGCATTTGTAGTTATGTAGGTAACGCTAAGTTGTTCGAGTTTGAAGGACCTTCTTTCAACTAAAGAAACAGATCAATGTGGAATACGCAATGAGGAAATGGATCATCGTGACGTAGAATGCAGCACATAGATATATGTGTCTCCACGTGCTCACGTTCACAGTTCGGGCTAGAAGAATGTGCAGTATTTTTGGATCCAAATAAATGGCATTCAATACGGATTTAAAGTCGCTTCTCCCAACGGGTTAAGAACAGGTGCAGAAGGTACGTAATCAGCTGTTTTTTGTTTTCTTTTTCATATTCCATTGAGCATAATTCCTAATAATGAATAAATACGATTTCATGTACACTATTCTTTTGCTTGAAGTAGGCCTGAATTGAAATGATCAAATCACAGCGATGGCCCTGGTTTCATATAAAATCGCACTTTTCCACTGGATGCAGTTCCAAAACAACTTTAACACAGTCTGCACCTCAAAATTCACATAATAAATTCCAGGAGGTTTTCACATCTCAAAATAAGCGACGAACAATCCAAGATTTATCAAAGTTAAAATGTAGCTCAAAACTTATTCGTTTATTTAACGATCGGATGAAACGAAAATCAGCCGTCTTAGTTCCACTTTGCTATGATGTTAACAATCGTCCATCCATCCTTTACAATGTACGGTCACTCCGTATGAGCAAGTTTCCCGGGGCGATTTCCTTCCCTGGAGGAGCTATTGACCCTGAAGATAATTACGACTTAACTGTCACAGCTCTTCGAGAAACACATGAAGAATTGGGAATTAGCAGTGACCTAATTGAAATTTGGACCTCTGTTCCTTATGTTCCTCTGGCCACCACAGTATTTGGGATTGTTCCTGTTCTAGGATTTATGAAAGAACCTGTGAATCCTAAGGAATTGAACGTCAATCTTGACGAAGTACAATTTGCGTTTACGGTGCCCTTAGAACATTTTTGCAATCCCGACAATTGGGACGCTACAAATTACATGAGTTTTTCGGACTGGGTGCCCATTTATAAAAATGTAAACCAGTTTCTGGACGGAAGGAAGGAAGAAGTGCGTCTGTGGGGATTAACTGCAATTATTACTCATGTTGTTTTGCAGTCGCTAATCCCACACGAATACCGAAGACTTATTTCTCTTGATAAAAGGGTTTCAAAGTCAAACGGGAATTGTATTTCTAAGTCAAAAATGTGATCTCAATTGTTTACCTGTACTATGCATTTCAGAGTAGCATTTTAATTGCTTCCTTTAAAACTTGGGCTGGTACCTGTGAAAGTTCTTACATGTGTTACTCGGATAACTGATTGAGAGAAAGACAACTTTATTCAACAAAATAAACTTGACACTGTCCTCCAACGAGGATAGTCTAAAAAGACTCAGTATACGTATGATTATAAATAACAGAATTATAAATAAACATAAACATAGATTATAAATAATAGAAACGCATGATTATAAATAACTATATAATTATAGGACTTGTTGCAAAATCGTTTGGACTTTTATTTTTTTAAATTCGTGAAACTCTAATCTCGTCATAAAGACGTATGACTTTTGTCGTCCTAAGATACATTATGATATTTTCTCTTGATGCATTATGTATTGTTGGTAGTAATTTAACTGATTATCTAATTCTGACTTGATTGAATTAAAAATAGTAATGTATAACCAACGAAAGTATATAATTGTGCTGATTCGAAATTGTTTACTCTAGTAATTATTTGTCCACAAGCATAAAATACCAACCAGTCCTTTAAAACTTTTATAAATTGTTATTTTGTTATACCTATGCAATAACAATGACAATTTTGTTATTGTAGTATAACAACTGTAAATAACAAAAAGCTACTTTCTGTGTGATTTCTAACGATTTTTAGGCAATAATACCAACCAAGTATTACCTAATCGCCAGCTGCAGGGTGCTATGGTTAACACGGTTTGCATTTCGGTACAAGTGCGTATAACTCGAATTCCATTTGAGGAAATCATATTATAGCAATTATAGCATGGTTAATAGCCTTTTTGTGACGATATTTTTAAATCATCCTAATCAGCAAATCGAATTAAAAATTATCTTAAATGTGAGTCTATGAATCACGTAATCACATATGAGTATACTGTAAAAAATTGTATAGTAAGTACAATCTTAAAATTAAAACAGAAAAAATACATCTAAGTCGGTTATTTCACAATTTCCACCAGGACATCCATGTAGTGAATGTACATATGTAAATGTAATGTAGTGCACGCCGCACGCACAAGTACAAGCACAGGCACAGACGACAGTAAAAACGGGTTACAGTCAGTCCACCGACACTGAACTTGCGACCATGGCATGGTTTCAATGAGGTTGGCAATGACAATGGCATTGAACAATTTAACATGTTTATAACCTACTTGGTGTACGAAAGTAGTTACGACATAGATTTGCAGTTAAGTAATAAGTGATCAACCGGTAAACCAGTTGGTGGTCGAACCAAATCAATTTGATTGAGTACCTATAAACAGGTAGGCACTATAGTATGCAGCTAACTAACTATAGGTAATCATATATTGTAGTCTGTCTAAATCTATAGTTTCCAAAAACTAATCACTCTAATAATGGAATAATGGTCATGGTACACCTCATCTGCGTAAATGTCGTAAATATAACACGCGACTACCTCAAAAATATTGCAAAACTCTTGAAGCGCGCCTACATTTCAACATAGGTCGGTACTTATTATATTACAGTTTTGGAATGCAAATGAATGCCGAATGCGAGCAAATATTATGTCGTGCCCATACGACATTGTCAATTAGCTTTCACGAGTACAGTTACGTAGTCAAAAGTTAAGGTGCTAGTCTGCTAGTACCCAATTTTGATAATTATAGAACCAAAAAAAATAATAGGTAGGTATATTAATTACGTTGATAGGTTGAATTGATTATTTTTGCGTAATAAGATCTGACCTTTGGTTTTAAATTGAATTTCACAAAGAAGCAGCAACCCATCGTGTACCCATACCAGTTGAGTACACCGTCGACGTCGACCGTGGGGTTAAACGGGTTTTAGATAGGTACCTACTTAATTAGTATGTTGTTATTTTAATTTGTCTCGATCGACTTTGT
This sequence comes from Ptenothrix huangshanensis, assembly GCA_036851915.1. NCBI lineage: Eukaryota > Metazoa > Arthropoda > Collembola > Symphypleona > Dicyrtomidae > Ptenothrix > Ptenothrix huangshanensis. The sequence goes on along the minus strand of JAAXYX010000568.1, from coordinate 650 downwards.
GTGCCAGTTTACTTACTAATTATAAATCATTAGACATTAAAGGTTATCAGATTACATTGCGTATGTGCGTTTTTGACATATTTTAATGTTGAATAATATTGAATATCAAATTGAGTTAGTTTGAATTGATTACATGTGTGCCTTATTTTTAGCTCTTATTTTAATTGTTGGCGAGAAAGAGTGCTCAGAATCGTCTGGAAATCTATCTGATTGCTAGTTGTTATTTTTGCTGAAGTACACGCTAATCGTACCGATATTTCTTTTAGGGATTTACGTCGGACTGGAGGGTGGACTGAAATGATCAAATCTCAACCTTTGCTCTGGATAAAATTTTTTTGTTGCCGACAAGTAGCATTATTTTCGACAGGAGTGACTGCAACCATGGCCAATGCACAGTCTGGAGTTTTTAATTTTGAAGGAGTCTTCAGTGCAGAGAACAAACAAAGAACTATAGACGACTTATCCAGATTAGAATCCAAGTATAAGCTGGAGAATTTTGTGAACGATGCTATGAAACGAAGGGCAGCTGTACTAGTTCCACTTTGTTATGACGTTAATAATCGCCCATCTATCTTGTACAATCTGCGTTCCAAAACTATGAATAAACATCGAGGAGAAATTTCTTTCCCTGGAGGAGCTGTTGACCCGGA